>OVBX01004232.1:0-11772 GCA_900406325.1 Erucastrum elatum
ATTTAAATAATATATGTCAGAATACCTAAGTTTAACGTATCAATTGGTTTGATTTAAAATTCTGGATAAGGAATCAATAAATATTTCAAGTATTTTTGGTGATTTGAGTATACTTTAACTATTTCAGATATTTNTGGTGATTTGAGTATACTTTAACTATTTCAGATATTTGTTTTTGACTATCTATATATATATTTTCAAGTATTTTAAATCAATTTAAAAGTATCATTCTTGATGTTTTATATACGTTAAATCAAAATATATATATATATATATATTTATCATTCTTGAGTATCATTCTTGATTTTTTTTTAAATTTATCCTATTATTTTGTTTAGAGCATTTTTTATGCATGATTTTTCTGCTTTCAATAATTTATGGACTCTTTATCCCTATTATTTCTAACACGAATTTAGAAAGCATATAATTCTTCTATTTATATATAATAACACCAATCAAACTCCGGTTTCAATCTTTACAACCGATAAACCTAAAAAATACAAATCTTAAAAAAACCATTANTCATTAAAACAATTGATACATATTTTATGTTGAAATACATTGTTACAAAAAAAAATTGACAAAGAAGACAAATCCGCGCATCAAAATCTAGTTTGATATTAAGATTCATTTAAGGCTACCACACTGACCACAACACTCATTTATGCCAATCCTAATCTTAAGATAATGTTTAGTAAATGTGCATAATATGTAACCAGTAACTAACGACAACCATTAGATGTCACTGTGAACAAAATTAAAATATTGGCGATGAAGATTACATGTAATCTCCAAGAAGATGAAGCCAACGAGAAAACGCCAATATTTTACTTTACTATGACTTTTTTTTTTTAAATCAGTTTGACAACAAACATATTCATTGTAAACGTTATTTGAAAATAACCAATTTTAAAATATTCACTTTCATAATGTCATTCCATTTCTATAATTACAAGCTCATAAAACAAGACAAAACAAAACTCACCAATTTTTTAACTCCTTAATCAACGCTAAATCAAACTCCTAATGGGCTACAAATGCTTATTAAACTCTTGTCGTTTTTATTAACTCCTAATGGGCTACAAATGCTTATTAAACTCTTGTCGTTTTTATTACATTCCTTGACCACACGGTCTTCCACCTTTTCTTCCTCGTCGCCACAATGCTACCATAAAACCCAGGTTGACCATAGCTCGAACCACACTCTTATACCTGTCACCACCGGTCCACCGGTTTCCTCCATATAAACCGGTCATCTTTCTCCACGCGAAAAATCTGCAAACCCGGGTTCACCGAGTTAGCCAAGAGGTGAACCAACCAAACACTCTTCGACGCACCAAAGAAAGCCTACACAATACGGTTCAGATACTTTTCAATAAACCAAATGATAATTAATAAACCGTTCTTTACCTGTAAAAGCGGTTCAGGCCACGCTCGGTTCCAGGAAAGCATCGAAACGACGTCGCTCATCTTCCGGTCACAGAACCGGCTAAACTCCTCTAAGAAGTGCTTCGTCCCTCTGCTCAACACCTCGTCCCACGTGAGCTCCATCAAGACGTTGAACGAGGCGTAATTCGACTCGCAGCGATCAATCGGGTTCAAGATCCGGGTCGACCCGCTTTTCTGAAACCCGGAAGCTTCGAAATCCTCAAAAAAGGCTCTGCTCAGGATCGCTTCGAGGTAAAAGATCAGACTCTTTCGGGTTCTTCGCGAAAGAGTTGATCTTTACATCGAAAGGCCGGAGGAGGAGAGAGAGGCGCTCGTATACTTTCCCACCGACGGTAAATTCTCCGTCGTCCCTCTGCTCAGGGCTCTGATGGAGGAGCGAGACTCCGACACCGAGACGAGGAAGTGCTGGATGATCCTGTCGTTGAACGCGACGGGAAGGCTCTGTTTCTTGTTGCTGCTGCAGCACTCGTCAAGGCCGGACTTGAGGTTGTGGCAGTAGATCTCGAGCTTGTTGAGCTTCTTCTCGAGCTCCGACATTGATATTTTCAGACGGGAGGCTTCGACGACGGCGTCTTCTTTCTTCTTCGTGGCTTGGATGAGTTTGTGGGAGAGCTCCGCGACTGCTAACCGCCACTGCTCTTCTCTGGAGAAATCTGCTGCTGCGGAGGCGGAGGAGGAGGAGGAAGAGCGCGGCGGGAGGGATGATGCGGCCGTGGTGGAAGAGGGTTTGGGGCTTTTGCGTGTGAGGGAGTGGAAGATGGATTTGTATGAGGTTGGGGCTGGAGATGAAGGAAGGGTTGTTGTTGTGGTGGCTTTCGAGAGGCACGACGGAGAATTTGTCTCGATGGGAGTGGAGAGGACGGAACTTGTTACAGGAGACTGCTCCTCCGTATTCGTCGTCGTCGTGTCGTTTTCTGTTTCAGTTGTGGTGGAGAGTCGTTTGATTGTGTTGGTAGTTCTCGTTACTGCGGCGGTTGTGGTGGCGACTTGGAGTGGGGGAAGAGCCGCCGTCGCTGCTTGGTGTTGTTGCTCTGTTTTTGTATCTTTCTTCGTTGAAGTCGTCGCATTCTGGAATCTGAATGAACAGAGACAAGTTTTATAAAAATGATATAAAAACGTAACTTTTCTTTTTTTTTCTTGCTCTGCTCTTTTTTTTGTTGGCTGTAATACCTCACTTTGTTTTATATATATACACACCCGCTACTAGAGTCTCATGATAGTATAAAAAAAGTTCAAGTCAATTTGTTAATGAAACACTAGAATAATAGTAGAATGGTGATCCTTTTTTTTGGTGTTGAGGTGGTAAGCTAAGTCAAATATTAAATTTGTTTCCATCTTAGTTCAAACCAAGTCCAAGACGTAGACTATGCTCTCTAATAGACATGTTTTGCTGTCGTCGCTCTGAAGATTTAATTTCTTTGTATATACATTTGAATTCACCTAATATTCAACACTATATCCATCCATATGGATCCGCCAGTTTAGTCATGTATAAATAGTTCAACACTATAAAGCTTATCTGTTTTGTGTTTTGTTGGCGTTTGTTCTTTTCGTTCATCTTTGTTTTTGTTTAGCTCTGCAGGTTTTTAAGAGCACTTATTCGAATGTTGTTTTTCATGGATGTATATTCCCCAAAGTTTTCAATTTAGTAAGGTAAAAAAAAATTGAACAAAAAAAAAGTAAGGTCAAAATTATATAGACTTACGTGTTGTGTACGTGTGTATAATATGAAATGTAATGATTGTAGTCTCCTTGGATATGTAAAAGGGCTGTTTATTTTTTTCTTTCTCTTTTCATGTTCTTTCGTTGTCTATGAATCATCTCAGCAGCTTGTGATAATTTCTTAAGAAACGAACCACATAGTTTTGCTAAAAGCTATTTACATCTGCACAAAATATAACAGAAGAACAAAAAAAGAATTGTTGTTGAAGGAATAACAACCACGCACAATGGTTAATGTTAAACACATCTCATAATAAGACTACGTATAAGTTTACACTCACCTAGTACTTTCGTTTTATTTCCATGGTTTGGTAAAACATATCCTTGAAAATGAAATCATACAATATACAAACAAAAGTATACGTACGTGATACATGTGTATATTTACTGGTGTAACGACAATTTCCGTCAGAAAAAAAGAGACGAGGGAGAGGTGTTCTTTTTACTTTTTCAATATTTTCCTTCTTTCACATAAAGTGTGGAAAACAATTTGCTAGTATTATTGAAATGCAGATTGCGTTGCATATAGATTTGATGTTTGCAAGTTTCGGTGTGAATTCTAATTTTGATTCTATTCTAATTTGAAATAGTTTTGTGAGATTTAGAGTCTGGTTGGTAAGCTTAAGAACATTACATCACGATTGATCCAGGGAGTAAATTTCGTGGCAGTGGATAAGATAACTTTTGTTTAAAAAGACTACACAATGCCATACCAGTTTTTTTCCATTAAAAACATAGGATTACATTTGAAAAATACTAGTTTTGGATATTTCAATAAAATATTTTTAGTTATCCGCATGTTTAGCCATTTACCATTTTCATTAGTTTCCACCATAATGTGATCCTTGGAAGATTGTTTTTCATAATAAAGAATTTTTATTTTTTTATAATTAAGAATTTAGTTATGCAGTTCAATAATTCATTAGGTCTCGTGAACACGAAAGAAAAAACATAGACATCAAATTGCTTAAAATGAGAGATATGAAAGTCTGTATTCATTATCTGTTGCTTAGTAATAAATACTAGAGTAGGGGGAATTGTCACATTAAATTCTGAGTGAGAAGAAAGCAGCATCCAAAAAGGATTAGGATTATTAGTTATTTAAATTAAAAGACTTACAGATGGAAGTTGTAGTACATATAAGGGAGACAAATGATTGCCATGAACCAGTGTCCTGTAAGGCTGTAAACAGATAGAATACACATAGAACTCCGGTAACACCACGTAGTTTATCCTCGACGCAGAGTCGTATGTGTTTATGTAATCAAACTCCAGATCCGCTAAACAAACCAGCTGCCAAAAAAAATGAAAAATATTTTTTTTATTTCTTCTTCTATCTCCCAAAACATTTTGGGTTATTAACCAAAGCTTGTGATCAGCGCATGCAATATTTGAAACTCAGACAGCAACACACTACAAGATTGACTCCATTATGCTCTTTTGATTTAGTTTTCCCTTGTTTTACATATTAAGTTGCATTCATAATCAAAATTGATTTAATTAAATAACAAAATTATTAAAAAAGGGAATTAGAGTATCCAAATCATACTTGTTCGGGTTACCCTATTGAACATGGGTTATATATATATATATATATATATATATCTTCTGATCTTTTAATTGACTTCTTCCCCAAGATTATCAATTCCGAGAAATAGAAATTCGAAAACCCTCTTCGTTCTTCAGCAGATTTGATTCTCAATTAGAGTTCTTCACTCGAAAACCCTCTTCGTTCTTCAGCAGATGATTCGATTCTCAATTCGAGTTCTTCGGCAACTCCATTCGCTTCGTCTCCGCTTCTGGTGGCTACGGTCTAGTCCACTCAAGTCAACCAATTCTCATTCTCAAATTCTTTCAGTTTCTCGCGGTTAATCTCAGGTATTTGTTCCCTAATCTTCGATCTTTCTGTTTAATTTAATCTATCTGCAATTAAAAACTGACATAGAGAGCGAGGAAAAAACCCTAAAGGCGTCTTCTTTGAGAGATTCAGATTCAGTTCCCTAATCTCATGTCTTCTGAGGTTGTTTGGTCAATAGGTCATGTGAGTTTTGTGATCTTCAAGTCTTGAAATGTTTGAGAATTGCTTGGTATATCCATTCAATGATGGTTTTATCTCTGCTTTATGACAAGTTTCTACTTTATGCAATTTGTGTATATTTTGAGCATGTTGATTTGTTGAAAGGACAAAAAGTAGATCGTGTGGACGTTGGATGCCCTGTAGAACATGTTGTGTAGTAACACTTGTGTTTATTGTAATCTTGACATGTGACTTCATAAGATAAAACAAAAACTAACAAGAACGTATAATTACAGAACCTAAATTACCAATGTTGCATGAGACACATAACATGGTTGGGGAAATAAGTCTTCTCAATATGGATAATTCAAATAAACATAGGAACTCTGGTTCTTCTCTCAAAGAACTTGATTAACAAGTAAATATTATTTATCTACTAGATCGCTTTGTTCTTGTCGGTGTCAGATATGTTCTTAATTAACATCGCTGTTATTTTTTGTATTTCTATCAAGCAGAATTGTTGGTAACACCATGATCTGTATAAGCGATCAATGTAAAAACATGAAAAATCTAAAGGAACTTGAAATTGAGAGAACACTTACTTCCTAATGCTTCAATAAAAGGTTCCATATGGAATTCGTTACCGTCAACTATAGCTTTATGAAAACAGATTCATGTCATCGATTGTTTTCTAGTTACTTATAACCTAGTTAGAGAATTATTTTCTCGCTTTAGTTTCAAAAAAAATTATTGTGGTCTTGCTTAATGAACCACCTTATCATCTGGTGTTGGGAAATGAATTAATAAATAAGGTTTATACGGTTTTGACGATAAATGTATAAGAATATATATTTTATATCATCCAATAGCTGCATATAACTCAGTAGAAAATTGCAAATGACACCTAAAAATAATATTTCTAATAAAGTTGAACACAATTTTACCAAATTTCAAGAAAGAATTCCATGATTAAAATAGTAGATATAGTTATTAGTTTAAACAATTTCTCTTAATTCAGATCTTTTTAAACAGAATCATCTGAGTACTACTAATTAGTTCATTACACAGTTTCAATATGGTTCTCAAGATAATTTTAAAAGATTCTTCATATATGCTCGAGTTGTTTTTTTCTACATCAAAATCCAAGTTCTATGATAGTTGGTATCTTGGTTGGTTTTGAAGAGAAGAAAGTGACTCATGTTTTGATTTCACCTCTATTCCCAAGGGTGACATCCACATGCAAGGAAGAGAAGGATACAAATACTATAGGTAGGATTAGTTTGTACAACTAATAACCAAGAAGAAGAGGAGGAACCAATTTTTTTTTTTACAAACTAAAACTTCGAATAATTTGGAAAAGATCATTTTAGTTTGTACAACTAATAACCAATATACGTGCAACAATTTACTTGAAGCTTCGTCCAAATACACATATCTCCATCTAGTTTTCTTGAAAACTCAACTAAGAGGTGAGTTTATTAGTAAGTTGGAAACATTGTCATTTACTTCAACTAAGAATCTAAAACAGTATCATTATGATACAAATAGTTTATGGTTTCTATGAGAGAACAAATCTTGTTTATTTTGGTCGACATAAAAACTGATTTTGCCTCATAAGTTTTGAAATAGATAAATCAGAAAGTGTGTTTCTTATTTCATTTGGTCGATACAAGGTATGATGATTGGATTCCAATCATACACATCCAAATTCGACCTTGCTGAATCACATGAACTCTGTATGGCACCATTACCACCGATGAAGACATATGTAAAGAAACATCTATAAGTATGATTTACTTTTTTGCTTTGACTGTGTGCTAGTGCATTATTGTGTTTGGTTCATGATCAATTCACTATAGAGGACTGGAATGCACAATTTCAATATGGTTGGTTTTTAATGCTTTTTATTTATTTACTTATTCATTTGTGAAAGTACTTGAAGAAATGATAAACAAAAGAAATTGAAACAATTATGAGATATAAAAAATTTATGGATTAAAATGATAAACAAAAAAATACTAAGAATTATAAATGTGATATGTAATTAATTGTAAGGACCAAAATGCAAATAAAAAGATAAAATTTCATATCTTTTTAAAATTTCACTTCATAAAATTCTAAATTTGAAGTTGTAAAGTTTTAAAGTTTTTTTTGGGGAGAAAAAAAAAACTGTATACTTAAAGTTGTAGAGGTTTTTTTTTGAGATATTCTTAGCATAACAATTCGGAGTTTCCTGTCTTGATTGTTTTTGGAAAATATTCATTTGAGTTACTAATCAACCCTGTAGAAAAGTGGATCAATGAAAGATAAGATAGTTCGAGTTCAAAACGTCGAATGTTTTGTGCCGATTCCTCCAACAATGCCTTATATTTATAACAGTTGTGGTATTTTATGGAGGAAATTTGGTAGGTGGACCATGTTTTATTGATGAACCTTATTATTAATGTTGATATACAAGAAGATAAGGGTAGTCAATTTCTCGGCTAATGGATTTCGACTTTTATCAATTAATGTTTGGACTTTCATCTTCCAACGCCAAAGTCCACCTATCCAAACACTAAAGAAGGTAAAGTATAATGTTCAGGAGACAATATATATGTGTGAGTGTAACTTGAAGCTTGTCTTAACAGTTTGTGAAAGGGGTGCATGAAGCTAAAACCTCTCCTATCAGCACAAGAAGTCTAAATTTGACGTTTCCTGTATTACAACTGGAGCATGTTGACAAATTTTACGAAGAGCAGAAGCACAAGCATGTTGACCCTATATCCATTTTCCGGTTTACTTCTGATTGGGATATTTTTGTTAGTAAACCGGTCCAAATAAAGCTTACTTGAATCAAGAATCGTATAGAAAACAAAATCTCAAAATGAAAGAGTGTCAGCCTCAGAGAGATGAAACCAACTCCAAACAAAATTTCTAATCCCTCCCTCTCTTTTCTTCTCTTCCAATAAAGCTTTCAGATTCTCAATTTCAGATGAACAACAGCAAGAAGAGAGTTTTAAAACTCTTCTTTTAGCCTCTGGCTTGAGCATTTTCACGGCTAGCTTTCACCAAACCATTCTGATAAGCTCTGCTGCCATCACCATTATTATTGGCCTCACCATTGCGTGACTCGCCCCGTCTATCATATCCATTTCTTCCATGTCCTCGTCCTCCTCCGTTGAAACCGTTGCCCCTAGGCTTACTAAACCCGTCATTTCTGTAACCGTTCTCGCTCCTATAACCTCCGTTTCTGCCATTCTCGTTGTTGCCTGCAGCAGAATCAAGTCATCAATACATATTCACAAAAGCATTGAACATTGTTTTGTTGGAACTAACCTCGTTTCTCTTCTATAGAAACTCTTCTGTTTCCGATTCTTATGGCTGTCTCCTTGTGAGCCTAAGCGTTGTGTAATACAAAACATCAGAAGAAAGCATTCCAGTTTCGATCAAAAGTTGAGTTGGTGGATTTTTAAACATTACCTGGAGGACCAGTTTCACAGCTTCAGCAGTTTCAAATGTCACAAACCCGAAACAGTTTCCCTTCAGCTGAAAGAAAATCAAACCTTGATGAGTTTTTTCAATACTTTTTCTTATGTCTAAGGATTTCATCATAATAACAAAAACTAACCCTGTAACTTCTAACTTGGATAGCATCTTTCTTAATGGCGCCAAACCCTTTGAATGTTTCATTGAGTTGCTCAGGTGTCGCATCCATAGGCAAGTTTGCAACAAATATAGAACCACCCTCTGCTGATACATGCAGCAACTAACAGGCTTAGGCTTTTACAGAAGAAGCTCTGACAATCAATGTTATAACATTGAAACAAAACCTGATTGGTCCAGTTGGGGAACAGGTGCAGGAGCCTTGGATTCAGGAGCAGCACTCTGCTTCTTAACAGGCTTTGGCGTTGCCGGAGAAGCTCTGACATTGACTGTTGCACCAACTTTAGCCGGGGATTGGACCTAAGTGTAAGTTGTGAAACTCTTTCAGATTCTATAAGCTAAGATTGAGCGATAAAATTGGATAATGCACACACACAAGGAGGACTCACAATTACTGCAAATGATTTCTTAGGAGCATCCACAACGTTGCTGTTATCGCTCACAACGTTTTCCTCTTGTGTTAAGGGATATCCATTAGCTACAGCTCTCTCTGGTTCCTTTACCAAAGTTTCAGTTGCCTGTTGAGTAGGGACGGTGATAACTTGTTCTGAAACTACACTTGCCGGCTCTGTTGAAATCATAATCTATATTTGTTAGTAAAACCGATTATCATTATAAGATCATACAAAACATTAGCCAAAATACTCACCCAAGATCTCGTCTGTTGTTGTTGTTGTTTGGACTACTTGAGTAACCACCTCCTCAACCTCCTTCTCGTTACCTTCCGGTTCAACAAACTCATCAGAGACATACCTAAACACATCGTTAAGCACAAAGTAGCTTCCTCTCTGCGGCACGAGGAAAAAAGACTGAGAAAATCTCATCCTTTCTCCATCTCTCACGGTGAGTAAACCAGTGACCAAAGTCACAACTCCACTCTTGTAAGAGGCTTGAGAGTCAGCAGTCAGAATCTGAATCTTTGTGTTCTCGTAATCAAAGGACATGATCTGTTCGTTAATAGCCTACATACAACAAAAAAAAACAGAGCTTTCTAATATATCAAAAACGTTTTGCTTCCAAAAAAATGGAACAATCTTTTTTTCAAATTTGAATGTTTTTTACTTTTAAGGAGTTGACAGAAACCATCTCTCCATCAGAACCAGGTCTCCCTACAACACTGTCCTCGAGATAGAACCGATGCACTTGGGAAGGTGATTCGTACAAGTGGTTGTAGTATTTCTGAACAAACGCATTGCCAACAATGTGTGGATCCGCCAATGGTGCATTCGATTCGATTGCCATCTCTCTATACATAAATCCAATTGATTTACAATTAAAATCCAATCAATTGCTCGTTTTAACTCAAACTATTAAAAAAAAATAGAATCTTTGTGCGATTAAGACAAGAGTTTTTATTACAAGACAAGTCACATACATTATCATTCCAGTCTACACAAAACCTCAGCAAGAGATGACTATATATGAATTGAGTTAAGAAATGAATCCAAAAAGAAAAGCAATACCGTGGAAGAAGAAGAAGATGAGAAGCAGAATCAAAATCTCAGATCAGAGTGAAGAGAATGAAGACAGAGAGGACGACACCACACGAGTGATGGATAATATTATATATGTATGTGTGTGGGTTTTTTTGTTGTAGGGTTTTACTTAGAAATCTCCGACGAGAATTGGGATTCTTGTAGGGACTTCTCTACTGATTATTTTTTTCCCACTGAAATCTTAATAAATAAAATAGACTTGTGATGGCTTCTCCTTGAGCCACTTCAGCAATGTGTATGGGGCATTTTGTGACAGCTGTCCTGATCTTTTTAACCCAATTCGAGATGTTTATTGCTTGAGATTTGTGATTTGGGCAAACTTTAAATATGATTCCCTTAATGAAATAGGCTATGAAAGCTTCGGAAAGAGGCCCATATGTTATTAGAGGTTGGTTTGTTTTCTCGGTTTAACGTGCCAAGTATAATCAACTTGACTCTTCATATCTCACCTCTCAGACCTGCTGTATAACTGCTTGACTTATCGACTATCGTCTTTCAGCGACATAAATCTTTGCATTTACGTGTTAATCATCACTGTTCCCACTCTCGCATTAAAACGATGTTACCATCCTCCAACGTAAACGCCCGAAGCTCCGCATATAATGGGATCGTAGCCTGCGATGATCAGACCCACCACTCTAACAATGGGTTTCTATCTGAGGTCTCCTCTGATTCACATTTTCGTCTTCCCAAATCGAGGTATTGTCTTTTTACTCCCTTTTGCAAGTCTGGCAATACTGCATATTTGCCCATTTCAGTTGCACTTCCACGCTCAAAACCTATTTTATAACTGTGATGATGCAAAGCTCGCTTAAGACTTCAGCTTCTTCTCCAGTGTGAAAGACTGAAAGTTCCTGGTGAAAGAGCTCCATTTATCTCAACAACGGTATGTTCTGTTATTTACCTTCTAATCATGCATTGTTACCTTTCTTAGCACGTATTGACTCTTGATTGTTTACTCACCAGTCACCATACAGACAAGCTTGATGGAGATGCTGATATGAACAAGCTTTCCAGTCACTGTATTTTATGTATTTTTAATAGAATGCGGGGATTACGTAAATCCGAGTTAATTTTTTCAGTTTCGTACCTTAATTTACTTTTCTCCCCACTGTTTATTTTGGACATGGTCGGCAAAGTTAGGGAGATAAATAGTACCTTCAGCGATGAAAACCAAATCCTTCAACATTCAGTGGCAACTATCCAAATTGACAGGTAGATAACCACTCAACAATCCTGGTTATGTTCGACCATTAGTTCATTTTTATTACTTTATTAAGTGTACATTTTTAAAAACATCTCCCAACTTTAGAGTCTACTCCCAACCTCTGTTCTTGAAATATATATTTTTATTGTATAAGATATATACATTCTTTATTAATGAACAAATAGACATTGTTGAAATATTATTATTAAATATATTTATTAAATATCTATTTTTTT
>OVBX01004233.1:0-15041 GCA_900406325.1 Erucastrum elatum
ATATATATGTTTGAAACTTATTATTATTAGCCAAAGAAAACAAACACTAAAATTAAAAATAGTTTTATAAAATTAACCAAAGAAAGCAAATACTAGAATTAAAAATAGACAACATAACATAAAATTATAACATAGATAATTCATAATTACGATCTAATATTTTGGTAAGCTGCCTCCAAATCTACCAATATTGTTAAAATATTGTCCAGATGAGGTAGATGAAGGAGTAGCTTCTTGTTCATGTTGTTGAGCACGTCTTTTTTGTAAAATTCGTGTTCGTTTCTCTTGCATGATATCATGAGGACGTGTATAATTCTACACAAGATGATAATTGAGGATGAACGAGATCTTGAAGCACCAATTGGAGTTGTAGGAGAAGCTCCACCGTCAGAGGTTCAAACAGCGGAGAATGATAATATTCGGTTTGAAGAGTTTCTTTGTCAATTTAGAAAAATCAAAGATAAAGAAGCTCATTTTGCACTTCGAAATTCGCTAATTGATCATTTGTGGGAAAGATACACCAATGGTGATGCTTAAATTAAATGTATTTGTTTTAATATAATGTAATGTAATTTTTAAGATAATAAAAGTTTGATATAAATATATAATTTATAAGAACTCTGTGAAAAATAAAATAAGGGATCAATTTGTAAATTTTGTAAGTAAAAGATATTGATCATAAAATAAAAAAATAATAAATTTAAGAATATTCATTTTTAGAGTTAAATATAAGAGTACACCATTGGAGAGAAACTCTACTCTATTTTAAAGTTACTATATTTTTGTGTAAAATTTACTCTAAAATAGAGTAAACCATTAGAGATAGTTTTAGTTATGAAAATTTAAAACTTGCAGGCAAACAGTGATACTAATCAACACGTCTAACACGTCTATTCTATTAATAAGAACAATACAAAAAAAAAATATATATTATATAGTTTACAATATGAACATTCGTCAGTTTCTTTTTATACATTGGATTCTCTTTGCAGTACTGCCTCCCCTTCTAATGAAGTTAGTAACTTGACCCCTCCGAACAAATTTTATGTTTTTTTCTTCAAAGAATAATTTCAGACTCTTTTGGAAATAATATGATTCTTCCCGTTGAAAAATAAACCGCATTAGTGGACTCTCTCTCTCTATTTACACGTAGCAGCTCTCTCGATTTTGTTTCTGCTTCTAATACGGTCTTCTAATAATCATGTGAATGGCCAGCAAATGAACGCATGTCAAGTATATCAACCGTTGCTTTCCCTCCTTTATAGCCTGTTTAATAAACACCAATTCAATAAGTAATAATTAAGACCACTCATTTTCAATTAGTTAATGTTAGGAATTAGAACCAACCGGTGAGGATAATCATAAATATCACACGATTCAACATCAGTGGTAAGACTAATCATATCGCTCCAAACAAAAATGAACGAAACTTTATTGTTGTTAATTAAGAAATATATTTATTAAAATTATTTTCTAAAAAAGCCAAACTTTCCAAGGATTAAACTTCACGATTACAAGGAAAAGTGCCACCATTTTTTTTTTTAATAACACGTCACAATTTGTATTAGTAATGCATGTCTCTCGATGAAAGCTTTCCTCTAGGGGATTTAATGTGATATTTAAAGACCAAAATAAAATAAATATATTGCTAGGGAACTAACAGAAAGAGAGTAACTAAACTCCAGTGTTGATACATACCGTGGTGGCGGAGGTGATGGACATAAAAGAATTAGTTGAAGTAGATGATTGTGATGATGTTGTTGGTGATGACGATGATGATAATAAACCTACATTGTAAGCCATGGTCTCATCAGGCTGATACAGTCCATAGTTTCTCTCAGAGGTTGGTCCTGGTTTAAGGTCTTCATTAAACAGAGCAAAGAGATATACATCAAGCCTCATGTTTGGTCTCAATGGCGTTCCTTCACCATGAAGTTGTCTCTTTAGAAGATTCTTATTATAAACTGCCGCGTTGGCCACGGTGGCTCCAATTTCATCTCCGTCGCCTTTAGACGGCCAACCAGTCTCTGAGACCCCAACCTCGATATCTTTAAAGCCAAGCCTTGCCATGGCGAAGATCACAGCGTCTACTTGAGCGTAGAGCATGTTGTCGTAGTGGTACTTGGTGTAGGGGTCAACCATCCCAGGGTTAGGGTTGAAGAGTACGTAGTCTAATGGGATCTTTGTTGGGGAGTCCTTGTAAGCGAAGTAAGGGTAAGCATTGATCCAAAAAGGGGATTTCGTGGTACGCAAGAAACTTAGGAGCTGCGTCATTACGCCGGCGACTTGTGGCCTAAAACATCCGGCGGAGGGAGGGTAAGATTCTTGAAGGACTGATAGTGAGTTCGGAGTAGATACTTGAATGTACTTGTCTAGTCCAGTTTGGACCAGAGCAGCATGAATGCTCGTCATTGCTGGAACAAGATACCTGCATAGCAATAACAAGGTGAATACGTCAAGATTCGAAAAAGGTTAATATGTTTGAAGAATGTGGTGATGTATATGACAAACCCTATGAGGCTTGAGTCATCGTCGGTGTATAGTTCGTTGCCGACAGCAATACCGCCTATCTTGGTGGCCGGAAAGAAGGGTTTGATATGGGACGTGACCCACTGGAGAGCTTGTTGAGGGTCGACTAAGCTGGAAAGCATTTCGTTTTCGACAGTGACGAAGAGCTCGATGTTGGAATTAGCGAATGAGGTTAAGACTTGAGGGTTTGTGTCGTAGATCCTTGTCTTGTTGATATTGAGTGAGCTCAAAAGTTGTAGAACTTTGTTTGGTGGGGGAAGATTGTCACCAACTTGACCGTAGTTTATGCCGAGAGAGGAGACCCTTTGAAAGAACAATCCATGTTCTGTGGAAAAAATAAACTAAAGTAAGTGTAATGACAAATGAAATTGATATAATGGTTTTTCTTTTGTTAGGCAGAAGAAGTAAACTATATATGTAAACAGAAGGTACCTAAGAATGTTAAGGAAAATAGAAGAAGAACAATAGAGTTGGACATTGCAAATTGGCTAAACATTTTAGACATGGAGGAGAGAGAGATAGGTAAAGACTGAGGATTGAGGGAGAATAAATGCAATGAGATGTGGTGATAATATAGAGGAGAAGAAATAAGATGGTCTTTCCTTGTAATTTTTTTTTAATAAAAATAAGATGGGACCAAGTAGGAGACGAATGATCTTATTTTATAATTTGGAGATAAGTATACTTTACTTTGCTTGCCTAATATTATACTTTTGTTAGACATAGTGTCTTCTCAAATAAAAAGTGACTATATTGATTCATTTTAACAAATAATAATGAATACACTGTTATTTTAAGTTTTATTAGTTATTTTACTAGTGGTGGTAGGTTTGGCAATATGTTAGCCATACTATTGTAAACGTATATGGTGTTTGTCAAAAACATTCTTTGTGAGGCAAACATGGGCTTCATCATATTTTGTTGGATCCTAGCACAAAAAAAAGAACGACATCTTATAGATTGTCTCTTTCCAACACATTTGCCAACTATGTCAGGCCAAAAATAAAAATAAAATTGAAAAGTGGCCTGATGAAGACACTTTCTTCAGACAAAGGCAAAGGTGATAATTTTTTTTTTGAACTGTCCACCATGGGGTTTTAATCTTAGAATGAGGATCCCAAATCTGGGAGTTGGGTGAACGAAAACAAATGGAAATATAAGAGTAGAAATCAGACCATCACATTGATAAGAGGAATAATGATCTAAACTTCAGTTTATATTTACTTTTGCTTCTAGTGGAAAATACAATAAAAGTTCCTCTTTCTTTTTTTTTTTTTAAAAAGAGAGTTCGCTTATATTTGTTCTAGTTGTATTCCGCATGAGATTACAGTATCATCCTCATCAATTTTAGTTAGGCTGGATTTAAAAGTTAACTGCGCAATGCTCTAAAATCAATCTATGAATTTTAAGGTTCACAAACTTTTAACCAAAAAGATAGATTTTAAAAAGACATGTAAATAAATGTGGCTTTTTTGTTATCTAATGACTTAAATACTTCTTCATCAAAATTGGAAATTCATTCAGTAAAAAGGTAAAATATTATAATTAATGAAAGTAAACTTAAAATTTATAGCGTAATAATATATGTAGAATCATTCATTATGGTCATAAAATTAATGTTATTTTATGCAAACAAAATTGTCTATCATAAAACTTTGAAATGTTAAAAGAACCGGCTGTTATAGCATAATACTTCATCTGTTTTATAATAATCTCATTCTAATTTTTTTTGTTACAAAAAATGTTACTTTACAATTTTAATACAAATATATTTTTCAGCTGAAAATAAATTACAACCTGCATTGACTTTATAAATAATTTTAGTTATCTCAAAAATAATTGGTTAAAGATGTATAATTAATAGCAACTTGCATATATTTTTGAGTCATATTCTTAATTTCTGTGGAAAATAGTAAAGTGATACTTATTTAACGGAGAGAGTATGCAGTATTCACCATGTTTTCAAATGCAAAAAGGGAAAAAAATCGGAGTTCATTAGTTATGAATGATAGGATTAGAAAGGTATAAATATCGTCTAATATATATATATATGTGTGTGTGTGTCTTATTCTAATCGTGTATTTACAGCCTAATTGGTCCCAATCCAATAATTACTGTCTGAAATAATGAAATGTATTTTCTGTTTGATAATAAAACACTGTAAACAACGATAACTTCAACTATGCTCTATGCATCACATCAAGTGATGACTGTTATCCAACGTGTACTTATTCACGTAATTAGAGATTTTTTAATATTAATTTGGGGTATCTTAAATTTGTAGAGAGACTCAAACTAATTCATAAAAACGTGTAACTGTAACTTATACTTATGGATAAACTTTCTTTTCATATATCTAAATAGGTTATAAGATAGATCCATATTTATATAATCTGAAATAAAGTGCAGTGGCAATTTTCGAATACAGTGTATATTTAGCAACTCAAAGTTCGTCTACCACTAAACTATCACTTTATATAGTTATGTCGTTACAGATTGCAAAAACCATTTCACGAGTTTTCTGCAAATTTGGGTTCTTGCTTATCTTATGAAAAGACGTACTATATATAATTTTGATTCTGATATATAAGCAATTAGTATGTACTGAAAAATATTTATTAAATGGACTAGAGATCTGAAAACACATACTGTCTATATTCAGAAAAATAAACATATATATGAAAAGTAGCTTTATACGGAATGATGCAACAAAGTGACTTAATTTGTATCTTTACATAAACATCCCAAGAATCTAGTAACTTTTGGAAGATGAATTCCACTGACCTTAATTACTTGTTTATTTGTTGCACCTTACATATATACACAACTATATACATTAGTTCATTTATACACAACATATGAGTATCTTTACATAACCATCCCAAGAATCTATGCTTGTTTTGGAACATGACAAACAAGCTGATGCAAATGGTGCGCTTTATGACACCTTAGATTCCACCGATCCCCATTTTAGATGGAGAGATTCACTTTTCATGAAATAAAGGTTGCAAAACAAAAGTAAATAGGTTGTTAAATCTTGTAACTTATCAACTATTTATAGATAACTTTAACAATGTAATATGTATTCGGGTAATTCTCCTAAAACACACAAAAAGATTATCACAAAATAGCACAAAAGGAAAATAATCATCAAAAAAACTTTCATTAAAAGTAAAAAAAAAAACGAGGTTGTCCTTAATGAGTAATATATTTGATATAAATAAATATTTTTTAAAAAATGACTTTATTTAATATCATAACCCCTAAAGTCCATCCCTAAAAATCTAAATCCTAGTGCTTAACTTTAATATTATGGATGCTAATTCAGTTATTTTTAAAATTATTAAACAATGCTAATTCAGTTATTTTTTCGTTGTGTGTTATCTTTATGATTAAAACTATTTTGTACTATGTTATGGTGATTCTCTAGATATTTATGAGTCACTGTGACATTTTGTAAATCTTGATTTTGTAATATATATCCAAAATACAATAAAAAGGAACAGATCAAACTTAATTTACTGTAATATTAATCCGATTAAGAATGAAAAGAAAGAAAATAAACTTTAATAATAGAATGACTGGAAATTTTAGAGAAAACTCTGAAGCATCACAGAAGTTTCATGACTGAGGATTCAAACTTCTATAATAAAAATGTTGAAATCTCGTCAGCTTAAGTTATGGCGTGGAGAACTAATCTCCATCTATGAGTTTCGTTGAGACGATTTGATCGAATCACAATGTTTATATTGTATCTTCTATGTACAAAATTATGTTTTGTTTTTTCTTTTCTTCTAAATGTTAAAATTTATACCACTTTTTTTTTAGTTTTACATTGTTGTGGAGCACAACTTATTACAAATTATATTTTGTTAACAATGAGATTGTTATAAAAGTTGCGGTTAATCCATTTAATAATCTATAAACATGACAACAAACGATTATTGTGTGAAGTGGATCTGCTATTATTTGAACATATTATATTTTGATTTTCCCACTGGACGAATCCCGCCAACGTGGAGCGTGGATTGACTAGCTATCGAAGTTGATATCTGAATCTGAAGATGCAGGGATCAAACATCAAAGATTCAAAAGTATGGTTTAGTTTAGTGGATTAGAAAAATCGCTATTTATTTTGTTTTCTTTTCAAGTTTGATTCGAGAGTCATTCATGACACATGTTCAAATACGTTTAACTCAATGTGTAAGTTAAGAAACAAACCATCAATTACTTTTATAATACACATAGGTTTTCCTTAACTTTGACAACAAAAAAAAGGAATTTCTACCATTATCTTTCAAACTTTATCCATTAGTTTGGTGGGAAAGAAAAATGGACAAAACTATTTTGTTGGAAATTAAAAAAGAACCCTGCTATTGATGAAGATTAGATGTGATGGATTACTAATGAATTAGTGAGGTTGGTGGTTATGACTTATAACAATAATAAAATAGCCTAACAGAAAACTCATGGTAAAGAGATAGAGAGGGAGGCAAAAAGGATTGGTCCTTCCACAAGAATTAAAAAGCAACGAGAGGGAACATGCTTGACTCCTCTACAATATAATTGATAATTATGTCACTAACAGTCCACAGTCCACTAATACAATCTTTGGAGTTAAGTGTTATGGTTAAGAATCAATCTCTGGCGGCCCTTTTCCATTCATATGCTTTTATATAAAAACTGTAACATCCCATCTATCACCCAATCAGAACCAATTTTTTTTTTTTTTTTGCTACGAGTTATAAATTTTTATATGTTATTTTATAAAGGCAGCGAAAATATGTATAGTATAAACTTAATAAATTAATACTAGTTATTTTAATAAATTTTACCAGTTTCGAGTTGGTATAGTGTAAAAATTAACACAGTTTGATAAATAATAAATAATATTTTTTTTAAAAAAAAAATTATATAAATATATGGTCTTAATGTAACTAAATTATTAATTAATGTACACAAATTTATATAAATATATCGTAAAGTCTGTTTTTATTCACAGTCAATTTTTTCTTTAACTTTTATAAAAGTTTCTAAACTATATTTATATTAATTTTTAAATGCATTTATGTTTACAGTAAATAATTTTTTGTATATCTAATAATCAAATAAGAACCACATAAAATTTGTATATGCAAAATTTAATCAGTATATACATATACCGTAAAAACAAGTAGTTTCTTATTTTTCAAAGAAAACGCTTCAAACTATAACAATCTAAATTTGAAATTTGTAAAGTTTAACTCTATAATTAATAAAATGTTAAGATCGTAATGCTATTAATTTATTTCTTAATCAATAGAGTTTTAACTGTGTATATGTTTTCAATCGTGACTTTGGTTGGGTGGGGGGGGGGGGGGGGGGGGNAGTTCCAAGGAGCTTTGCTTTTACTCAGACTTTCACGTTTGGCTTCAATTTCAAATTATAATATTAATTATTTTTTTAAAGAATATTTTTGTTGATTAATCAATTTACATTTCAACAAAATGTATAATGTAAAACATCAACTACATACGTGCAAGTATTCAAACCTGATAAATACATATGTTTTAATACATAAAATTAATCATAATTGAGAATAAAATGTTGTAGAACACTACTCACTATTACATATGTTTTTAATATTACAAAGATAGAACAGAATTTGGAAAAGGGATACAAAATCACTTTAAAATTAGAAAGTGTAGATCAATATGGATGCCTTGTACAATATACTATTTTATATATTAGTTTTCAAATCCGGCAAATGGCTTCATTTAAATTGTTGCTTTAGTCTTAGAAATATCAAAAAGTTACAATAATCTATAAAATATAGCTAAATATTAAAAGCATTTGGTGCGAAGACTTATATACATCTAAATTCTATGCATGATTTGAATACTTGATAAAATCCAAAATAAATTATTTAGCTCTAGTAAAAAATTTTGGTAGGCCACCGAAATTTCATGGTTATATAGGAGAAAGCCGGCCATAGATAAAATATTCACAGAAATATTATGGTGAACATTGTGGTTATAATGTTGCAAGTAAGGAAAAAATGTGGTTCATCAGGGATAATTTAACTATGATTTTCCAAAACTTTTTATATTTAACCACAATTTAGAAATTACTTTTATCTGTGGTGTTTAAAAAAAATAAAAGACGTTTTATTAAGTATATACAATAATACTTGTTAAAAAACTAGCTACATAAGAATAAAATGCTGACTATGATAACCAGTATTATTTTAGTGGTTATACATGACTGTTATAATCATGTGTCAGCTAGATTTTTCAATTCTAAATTTTAATCATAGTGATTTTAAAGTTCAAATAAATTAGTGGTTGAGCCACAATTTTACAGTGATTATTTCGTGACTATACTTAATTTTTACACAAATTTTATACTAGTATACAAACGTGATTTAGAATTTTATATGTTGTACAAACTAACTTGGTGAGGAAGATTTCCATTGGGAACATACTTTAGTGGATGTATAAAACTATAGCAACAAGGAGATGACAAAGATAAGGAAAATTTAAAATTGAAATGTCTAAATACAATAGATGAAAGGCTTAGTTGGGTGGGGTGGGAGGGAGAAGATAGGGGAATAGCATGTGCATGTGTGTGTAGTGTTTTCGTAAAGGGATGCTTCTTTTCCATGTGGCTCTTTTGAATCTCATTTGCTACTTTAACAACTTGGAATTTAGACAAGAAGGTGGAATAATCTAGTTTATATTCTATTGTGATATACATTTGAACTGTGAAGTATATACATTATGGGTATATACGTATATTTGCAGTTGTGGGGGTGTGGAAATTGTTCTACTGGTGAGCAACAACATGTTTTAAGAATTATCTCCAACTTCACTTCAACCATAACAATATTTAGACAAATATAAGAAACTAAAATATTTAATATTTTAAGATATAGATTCCAGTAATTCGTGTGATAGTTTGTCATATCATCACCAGATTCAGTAGCCAAGTTCTGAAGTTTTTCGTTTGAAACAACATGAAAAATTTACCTTTAAACACTATGAGTATATTAGTTATATAACTTAGGGTACGCTTTGATTTGCTATGTAGCATCTGCTCCAATACTTCTGAACGTAACGGCTATGTCAACCTCGGTGACTTATATTCAGAACCGGCAATAACCAGAAGCATATCAAACATGGGTATCTAGTTTTAGCAATCTTTATATATTTTTTGCCAGTTACATGTTAACAAAGTCTTTAGCTCTATTAGTAATAAATCAATATTTTCTTTATCAGTGGACAAGTTCAAAACATATAGTTAAGCTAACCACACATGCATAGTCGTGTGGTACGGCAAGCTTGGAAATTGCTAACAATTCCGGTTCAAAATCTACCAAATTCAGATTTACCCGTTTGTGTGAGTTTTTCGACATGAGTATCTAATTTCCATTATAAACAATCGGATCTATTTAATGTTGGTGGACAGGTTCCCAAAGATTAGTCGGTTGGACCTCGTCGGCTCGATACCCTCGGATTATGAGAAAAACAAATATATAGTTAGTTTTTATATATGTTCTGATAAATTAACGGATTAATGGGCCAAAATATTTGTATTTGTTCTTTGTATTGTAATCGAGGCTATGAAGTGATAAGATAAGCTCATGAGAGGAATGAAAAGCAAGAATGCTTATTGGTTTGATTAGAGGCTCGATAAGGTTTGACATTATGAGAGGAAAAAACGTTAGATTTCATATGAGAGGAAAAAGTGTTTTCCACATTCGACGCTTTTTGATTATTTTAAGTTTCTTTTAGGCTGGCATCCATTTCGAAAATAGAATTGGCCCAACTTGTATACACGTTTCATTATAAGGTATCAAAATTATTTATCTGGAGTCAGAGTCGACATAGTTTAACTTTTATTATACGCTATGTGTGAATAAACTTATAATAACTGGAATCAACTATCGAACTAGAATGCCAGATGGTCGTGGAAATCACATAGTAGAATTTTCTAGAACATATTCTAGATTATTTTTAGTGAGTAGATGCATTGGAGGAGTATAGTTATATTCTAGGGTATACTGATCTGTATACCCTACATTCTGGAGTAGATGCATCTCAAGTGATATATAAAACTAAACTTAGATTGTATTGTGATGAACCATTGAAAAGTTAATCGTCACTTTGTCCCATCTAATAATATAGTTCCGTAGATCACAGTATAACACCTGCAACAGCATTTGAACATATGTGGTCAGAAACAGCCTTGCAAATAAAAAGAAAAGAAAGAAATTCTTATTATAAAATGTCGTTTAACAAAATTGATTGAATATATTTACAGCACTATTTAATATACAAACTTTTTAAAATTTGATATCTGGATAATTTATAATGTATCATCTACTACGAACCATTCCATATGTTAGATTAAATACATTTCTACAAGTCTTTTATATTTTCCAACCAAAAGAATAAATTATGTTATCATACTAATATTTCACAAAATAGTGACTTTTGAACTTTTATTCTACTTTACAGTTCGTTCTTTTTAACCTCTATTCTATTTTACGAAATTTTATCTAAATTAAAGTAGAAACAAATTAGTTTTTTGCATATCAAATGTCACATTAAGTCTTAAAATGATGCTTATTTTGAAGCTAAAAGTGAGTTTAATACATTACATGTTCGAAACATAAGTAACATTTAGATCTCCGTCACTCAAACTCTTATCTGATCGGACATGATCAAGCCTTTACATGCTTTTATATCTTTTGTTTTTCTCTCTTATCTTCCATAGATTATCGGATAAACTTTCTCTTTTCCAATCCGCCATTGCAATCTTCGGCATAGTTTCTGGGACTGTGATTGATGACAAGAGATTCAACCTAATTGTGTTGAATCAAGGATCTTTTTTTTTTTTTGTCAATTAAGGATCTAAGTGGTAAAGAATTCATCATAATCGCTTTGTTTTGGAAAAAAAATACCAGAAAAATCAATATGGTGTGTTATTGTCATGGATGCTGAAGTGATACAACCACAAAGGGTATTTTCGAAGATTATAATCCAAAATATTGGTAGTTCTTTACTAAAAATGCTATTTTTTATTGTATGACGACGATATATTTAAAACCGTTGAAAGTTTACAGATCCAATCTTTATATTATCTTTACTAGATGGTGATCCGCACAATTGTGCGGACAAATATATACATAATTTTTCAAAATTTTAATCTAAATTATTTAATTAATTTCAAATATTAAATTAATCAGAAGATATAATTTTTTTATTAAACATGTAAAACATATCCATCATAATAATCTAATAAAGTTTTATTAATATTTTAAATTAGCATAAAAAATTAAATCTACAAAATCATTAAAGTTATAAGTAAAACTTATGAAATCAAACTCTTCTTCATCAGACACATATTAACAAAATATATAATAATTAAAAACATACTTCTATTTAACTAAAACTGTATAAACTTAAAATAAATAAATTATATATGTTTAATAAAATTTAGTTTAAAAAATAATTAACGAAAATAAATTGTATTTTTGACATTATCACCTTTCAATTCAAATTCGCAAAAGCAATGTCTCCTTTGTAATATAGATTCCAAACATCAAACATTGATGATTTTAATGTGAATGAATTGAATCACTTAGCTATTTTTTTATCGTTGAGATAATTTGGTGGCTTTAAAGCGAAGTAAAATTTCTAAAATAATAATAAAATAAAAAATATTAATTGATTTAATATTATTAAAGTAAACATCTTAATAAAACTATAAAAATATTTCAAAAATTTTATAATACTATTTAATAATAATTATCTTTGAGTATAAAGTAAAAAAAATATTAAATAATCACTAAAATATTTTAAAACTAACAATTTAAAAAGTTGTGCATTGAAATTAATAACTCAACCTAAATAATGAATGACGAATAAGATTTTAATATAATAAAACATGACAAATAAGTAAAATATTCTAAAATCATGGAAAATATGACAAGTAAGTCAAACTAAAATTATCATATAAAATTATTCAAAAATATGACAAATAACTAAATTACCAATTAAAGTTATTAAGAACATAAAAAATAAATAAATAACCTAAATTATGGAGAATATGACAAATAATCATAACTAAAATTATTAAAACAAAATAAAAAGGTAAATTACCTAAAATTAGAAAAAAATATGACAAATAAGCAAAAAAAAACCTATAACTTTGGAGAAGTTGACACATAAGCCAAATCACTTCTCAAATAATAGTATAGATAGATAGATTTCATCGGTGTCTATAATCGCATGGAAATTTTTATTATTACCGAAGAACCATTGTTTAAAAGGAGAGAGTGACATTTAACACTTTCAGACACATATTATACACACTTATGGACACAATAGAAGAGCACAGACATAACCATGACATTTATGATACAATTTAGCTTATACATACACATACATATACGGATCACAAACAATGGAACCCAAACCAAACAGATTCATCATCCATCTCCTTTAAGCAAAGAGAATCTGAGAATTCGAAGGAGTTAAATCCCCATAACGCTCCGGCGACTCCACCACTTCCCACCTCACACCAAACTTACTCTCCAACCTCCAAATACTCCCAACCGCAAGATGAAGATTCCGACCAACCACATACACTCTGTTCCCATAACAGTTAACCGCAAACGGTCTACAAATCTTCTCAGGCAACTCCGGTCCGTTAACCGTCTCCCATGAATCCGTAACCGAATCATAAACCTTCATCTTCATCCTCTCCAACTCAGACACTATAAACAACCGATCATAAATCACAACACTCGTCCCCGTCCATCCTTCTCTCAACCCCATAGCCATCGTCTCCCACTGATCCGTCCTAGGGTCGTAAACCTGACCTCGAGGGGACACAAAGAAGGGCCATAACCACCCTTCAGTAACCAACAGCTTCCCGTTCAAAACCGCTGCGTCGTAAGACGCCATCTGCGTGACCATGTTCGAGACAGACCGCCACTTCCCATCCAAAGGGTTCAAAACTTCAGCAGTGTCGAGCTCGAACATATCCGCAGAGTTCCCACCAGCTGCGTATATCTTCCCGTCTATCACACCGCTCCCGAAGAACGACCTCGCGGTGATCATTTTGCTAGTGACGGTCCAATGGTTCCTCACCATGTCGTACTTCAACACCAAGTCAAGAGGACAGTCCGAATCAGAAACCATTCCTCCGCAGACAAACATAGTTCCTTCCCTAGGCATCGAGACCGATCTGAACCCGTGAGGACACACTTTGTCTCTACACGGCATCGCAGGGATCTCGTGCCAAGTTAGGTTCCTCAAATCCAAAACCTTCCACTGGATCTTCCCCGTGCATCTGCTGAACCCGACCACGAACAACCACGGTTCTTTAAAACCGAACTCCTTGCGTCTGGAGAAGAAGGTCTCTTTAGCGCAGAACAAGAAGTGCCATCTCTTGCACACCGATCTACTCGAGACGTGGCTTTCTACGGGAACACGTAAGAGACAGTTGAGAGCAACGTCGTCTGGTAAACCGGGAATCAACGGTTCTCCGGTGAGAGAGAGTTCTTGTTCCGATGATCTGTCGAATAATGGTGATTGAACCGATGCAGCTACTCTGAATTTGGGAGATAGTGTCATCTGAGAATCGCCTAGCTTGTGAACAGCTGCTCTTTGGGACGAAACCCTAACCCTTTGCATCGTCGAGAACACTCTAAAACTTCTATTCCAAGATTCCAATTATCAGTGGGGGAAGAAGTACTTTGTGGGTTCTTGTTCAACCTGAAAACGAAGAACCTTGACAACGATCAGAGCATCATCACTAACACTCATCAAACTCTCTGATTCTAAACTAGAACTGAAACGAGATCCAAATTCAAGATTCACTGAAGCAAACCCTAGCAGAAAAGGGGCTAAATCGGGGAAGAAAACAGAGAAGCAAGAAGTGATCGAAGTTTATAAAAAGAAGCGTAAGATCATATATCCTTACAAAACAAAGACGGTGATAGATAATGATGTTGTGTTGCTTCGTCGCGAATCTTTAAGCTTTTTTTGGGTAATCGGGGAAGAAGACGTAGTTATTACTTTTGGGGAAAATAATAGTACGCCTGCACAAGTATGTACACATCTGTGTATTTTATTGCAGTAACTGCCGCAAATCTTTCGTGTAGAATCTGTACATGTCCTAATGATACTTCTTTTATTATTTGTTTTATATGTTATCTTATGTTTTCTGGTAAAAAAATGGCCAAAACTGGTCGAGGAAACGGGCTTCATAATGGGTCTGTGCAAAACTTATCATGGATCTAGACAATAAATGGGTCTTGTTACATTTAGTAGTGACACAAAGTAATTTTTTGTGTAGGCGTTTTTCTAAACCAAAAAAATATCACAATTTGTTTTTCGAGGGTGTATTTAATTATGAATTTGAGATGATTTTAACTGATTTGACTAGATTTTGACCCGCAGTTTCAAACCGCGGGATAATTTTTCGAAACATTTCAAATTTATTTGATATTAATTTGTATT
>OVBX01004234.1:0-15035 GCA_900406325.1 Erucastrum elatum
GAGTTAGGAATCTATCAAATTAAACAGCTAGACATGATTCAGCTAAACCGGTCTAATTCGTGAGCAATTCATGGCAAAATTTTGTTGGCAATACTGATCCAGATTTAGTTATTTTGCTTGTTTTTACTCTCACAGTACAAATACCAAAACATGCATGTTTACCGAAAAAGAAAAAAAAAAGAAAACATGCATGTTACTCTTTAGCTTTGAGCCTTTGACTGGTAACGTTTGGAGTAAATGGAAGAGATACAAAAAGTGGAAACGAGAAAAAAATGGAGTATAAAATGAGAGGAAATCAAATTCAACTTGGTCGACAATTTTTAAGAGAAAGGTTAGGATATATAATGTGGTTCTAAAAATTAAATGACAATGTTTAAAATAAAAGATATTTTATAGCAATACACTTTTTGCTTTAGAAAACATGGTTCTTAGAACTATTTCGTTGTTTTGGCTTTAATTTTTAAAATTAAATAAATCATGATTAGTAATTTATATGGGGTCGATAAAATATAAAACTAAAATAAACTTGGTAAAGCCCAAATAACTGCATCAATTGCCATACAAATAGCACAAAAAGAAAAAAAAAAGACAAAAATAAACTTCATTAAAGAGCAAAGAAACACATATAAGTTTAAGATTAATTAATCTTGATTTAGGGTTTAGATTTGGAGTATGTGGTTTAGAGGTTGAAGATTAGAGTTTAAAGCCTAGAATTTATAACTACAGTATAAAATTTTAAATAATAATTTAAAAATATTTCAAAATAAATATTTATACTAAATATATTATTCATTAAGACTTTTTTACTCGTTTTAATTTTTAATGAAATATATGTTGATCATTTTCCTTTTAATGCTATATGGTCGTAAAACTTATTTTAGGATTTTTAGGAGATCTGCCTTACATTTTATCAATATGGTATGCGCTAGAAATGCTATTCAGTCGAAGCCTTTGTTAAATGTTTAATACTCTCCATTTTTAAAATACAAAATTTTAGGTAAATATATACACATTAAAAATTTATTTTATCTAACATGTCATTAAAGTTATAAGTTAAAAGTTGCTTAGTCAAATACAGATAGAATATAAAATTTAGCTGATCATATAGTTTGATAAACTTAAAGTTCATTTAAAAATATAAAAGATCTTAAATATTAAAATATCAATTTTTGAAAATATCATATATTTTTGAAACGAAGAATATATATTTCTATAAGAAATAGTATTAATATATAATGTTGTGATACTAAACTACTAAATTGATCACACAGTTTGATAAACTTAAAGTTCATTTAAAAATATAAAAGATCTTAATATTAAAATATCAATTTTTGAAAACATCATATATTTTTGAAACGAAGAATATATATTTCTATAAGAAATAGTATTAATATATAATGTTGTGATACTAAATTACTAAATTGCTATTCTTCGAGGAAAATGTGTGTGGTGTTGTTTCTCAACTCTTTGCTTGCAGATCTGAAACCTGATGCAGGATGGGTGGCTTGATTCTCAGATCCTAAGAAGAGGGTGTGTGTAGTGATGTTCATATCTTACTAATGAATGTGTATCTCAACATCCTTTCTCGTGCATCGAGTTGGAACTCGTAGGGCGGCCGTATGGTCGTCGGGCAGACCCTTGTGATGCGTGTAGCTATATTTTTCGACAACCTTAATTAACGATTGTCTACGGCCCTGTCCTAAGTTCGAAGGAATGCACTTTACTTTGGACAAATGAAGCCTCGGCATCGGCGTGAAGGCTCCCATGCTCCTCTGGTTCTCGAAGGTGGAGCGTGGTAAGACTTAAAGCTCTTCTGTCAGGTCAACGGGAGTTATGTGGCTTGGGAGGTACACACTTAGGAGCAATGCATTCGTAGTACCATATTGAAAGTCAGCTTCGATAGTGTTGCTCCTTCTACTTTGCAGGGACTCCAACTTGTACGTTGATGGTAGCAAAGCCTCAACCTGACCTTCACATATGCAAAGTGTTGATCTTTAGCTTTTGTATAGCCTAAGTTGGAATATGTGTGCGAAGGGTGTTGGAAACAGCCGGTCTTGGTCATCATTCAAATATTTTGGTACCAGTCGATACGTTTTTGTTTCCTGTTTTCCTGTGGTAGAATTAAGTGGTTTAAGAGATGATCATTCTGAATCGTGAGATGAATTTGTTTTGTCGTAGTGAAAAAATACATCTAGATATTAGATTGGTGGTGTATGATCTTTCTAATTGTTTGTAGGTAATACTAGACCCCCTCATTTTATGTGGAGTTTGAAATCTTGTAAGCACTATTTTGTTAGTGAAAGTTGTTGTTGCATCAACAAAAAGAAGGGAAAATTCATTTTTAGGCAAACAAAATGATAATTTCGCTAGCAATGTTATAATAATAATGTTAAGGAGATCGACGTGAACTCTCTCCTAGGCACTCTTCCCAACGTTGGTCTTTACCCTTCGGTCCCTTACAACCCTTGGGTTCTGACTTTCCGCTTTCGGCTTTTGTCTACTGAACACACACAAAGCTTTTTCAAATTGTTCCCTCTTTTGACTTATCCATCGGTCCCCCATTGGTGTCAAAGCTTTATCCAGCGGGTCGTCCGGTGATAAACGTCGCCGGAACTTTTCTGTCGGATCATCTGAACATCGGTGAGCTGGAGTTTCCGTTGGCGGTGGTTAAAGGAAGGTTGGAAGTAGCTTGAGTCGACATCAACTCCTCAATCTACTGCTCTGTGTTTTGTTTCTGCCATCCCTTCAACCCCCTTCAACTCCTCTTGGAACCTAACCGTGGTTGCTCAATCACCTCANCCCCACTCATGGCTACTAGAAGATTCACTACTGCAGAAAAGGGTAAAGGGGTTGCGTCAAATCCCCCTGAGAACACACGCAAGCGTATTCGAGCACCGGAGTTTGATTTCTCGGAGCTTGTTCGTGATAATGAGAAAACGGTGATTGGAAGGCTCATTAACCCAGCTGAACAACCAGTGGACCAGCTCATCATCGAGCTCCCTAAGAAATGGGCTCTCCGAGGAAAAGTTATCGGAGCTAACCTTGGAAACGGCTGTGTTCAGTTCAGATTCGACCGTGATGAAGATGTTCAATGTGTCCTCCTTAACAGACCCTACCAGTTTAACCACTGGATGGTCATCCTCGAACACTGGGAACCTGTGATCTCTACCACCTTCCCGTCGAAGATCCCCTTTTGGATAACAGTGAGAGGTCTTCCTCTTCACTTCTGGCATAAAACAATGGTGGATGAAATCGCCCAAGAGCTTGGTAAAATAGAAGCTTATGACATCACCAAAACTTCAACAAGAATCCGTGTCCTCCTCGAGGCTCTAGAACCACTAACTATGGAGACTACTATCGACTTCTCGAGTGGAATTGATATACCTATCTCCCTAGAGTATGAGGGGCTAGCGAATCACTGCTCCATCTGTTCCATGCTCACACACACCTCTCGTACCTGTCCAAACAGGTCCCAGAGAAGCAACATGTAGTTAACACTAATCTCATTCCTTATAAGGAGATGCGGGGGTTACCTGTGAGTCGACGAAACTCCTCACGGGAAGAGAGATCGCTGTCACGAGATTCAGCTCCTCCCCCCAAAGATGGAAACAAGCGAAGCGAAGAATCCTTTTACCGTCGAGTGGATAGACATGGACGTCCGTTTGGAGAGAGGGTAACATCAGAAGGATCTCGAGTACGTCCTCCTCGAAACAAAATCACACCAGACTACCCGAGAGGATCGCCACTTGTGCAAGGAACGGGCCCCTTCCCTACGTCGGGTCCTCTTAAGGATAGACTCCGTCTCCCTGGACCTCCTCAAATGCAGTGGAGAGTGAGAGAGACAGCAAAAACCCCACCAGGCCACCCCCCTCCCCCTCTTGCACTAACTAGCAGATCCCCTACTACTCCTGCTCTGGCCTTAGGGAAAAATCTGCATGAAGTGGAGTTCTCAAAACACCCAACCGTTACAAAGATTCAAACTACTGAAGAAGTGATTGAGGACCTAAGAGAGGCTACCTGACAGTACATACACTGCGCTGACCCAGTTGAAAGTGCTGCAAGACGACGTAGAGTGGCACAAGAAGATCCTAACTTAATAAAAGAGACCGCTGCGAAAATTATCGACACAGTTGTGGAGTCTCTAACGGCTTCTCAAAGACCTCCACTAGACCCGCAACGTCCACCGGTGATCCTGCTCCCACACTCTGATGCGCCCATCCAGAACTCTGGGACCTCTGCAGCAGGAACGGGGACAACGCGTAGAGGACGTCCTCCGGGTGCTAGGAATAAGACATCAAAGCCAACTCAGTCTATGGGAGGTAGCGCCAGCAAGAGGATTCTCTCCTTCGTTCAGGCCTCACCTGCACGACAGAGCTCAACTCCAGCAAACGCCTCGAAGCAGAGAGCTGGCTCCTCCTCCTCCGCTCAAAAGAAGCCGGGTTTTCATACCCCCGGAAATCCTCTTCCTTAGCTGTTCTCAGCTGGAACTGTTGCGGGATTGGGAACCCCAAAACGGTCCAGCGTTTAAAGGAGCTCTCACAAAACTGCTCTCCAAATATCTGCTTTCTCATGGAAACTAAGAACCAAGACAGTTTTGTGTTGAACGAGCTCAAGATGTTAAAACTCGATTCCCACTTCCTAGTCTCTCCACATGGCCACGGTGGTGGGGGACTTGCTCTGCTCTGGAATGACAGTGTAGATATTCAAGTTATCTCGTCAAGTCATAATTTCATTGATACAAGAATCACCTTTAAGAAAGAGGCCTTCTTCTGTACCTTTGTCTATGGGGCTCCGGACATAGGAGCTCGTCAAAAAGTTTGGGATGACCTCTCCGATATTTCCTTATCTCGATCTGCTGCCTGGTTTTTAACTGGAGATTTCAATGAAATTCTAAACAATACGGAGAAATCGGGTGGTAAAGAAAGACCAGAGAGTAGTTTCTGCTCCTTTAGAAGCTTTATGGCTCAGTGTGATCTCTTCGACCTTCAACATACTGGTAACTTCCTATCTTGGAGAGGCGTCAGAGGGTCCGAAGCGACTGGTACTTTCATTGTCCACTGCAGATTGGACAGAGCAATGGCAAATAGTGAGTGGTCTGATCTGTTCCCGACTGCGCGATGTCACTATCTCCTATACGAAGGTTCGGATCACAGACCACTACTCTCCATCTTCGATCCAACAAAGCTGAAGTCTCATAAAATGTTTCGGTATGATCGACGTCTGCGACACAACCCAGAAGTACATTCGCTTGTGGAGGCAACCTGGAACGAAAACAGAACCCTTGATGTTATGACTAGAATCTCAAGATGTCGCAAAGCTATTGTCAAATGGAGTAAGGAGAAATACCTGAACAGCAAAAAGAAGATTGAGTCTTTGAAAATCAATCTCGACTTAGAACTCTCCAAACCAATTGCAGATGAGGCGGCAATCTCTACTCTGAATTGTAACCTCCTACAAGCTTACATCTCTGAAGAGGAATACTGGCGCCAACGGAGTAGACAACTCTGGCTCTCCTTGGGAGACAGAAATACTGGATATTTCCACGCAGCTGCACGAGGGAGACGAGCTCGCAATAGACTCTCTGTGATAGAAAATGAAGAGGGAGTGTTAGTGTATGAAGAAGAACAGATTGCCTCAGTCATAGCGTCTTACTTCTCAAACATTTTCGCATCTTCCCCACACGACTGTGAAGCTACGGTCCAAAGTGCATTGACACCAAAAATTACAGAGGAGCAGAACGAGAGGCTCATCGAGACCCCATCTGCTGGTGAGATCAGAACTGCTCTCTTCTCCATCCACCCAGACAAAGCCCCTGGACCGGATGGTTTCTCGGCGAGCTTTTTTCAAACCAACTGGGAGACTACAGGGCCTGCAATCATCAGAGAGATACAACATTTCTTTGTAAATGGTACGCTACCTCATTCCCTGAACGCTACCCATATAAGACTAATCCCCAAGATCCCCAGCCCCAAGTTGGTCTCAGATTACAGGCCAATAGCTCTGTGTAACGTCTACTACAAAGTAATTTCGAAACTACTCTCTATGCGACTCAAACCCCTTCTCCACAATGCTATCTCAGAGAACCAGTCTGCTTTCGTACCTGGGCGTGCAATTTCTGATAACGTGCTGATAACACATGAGATGCTTCACTACTTGAAAACTACACAAGCAGAAAAGAGGTGCTCCATGGCTGTTAAATCTGATATGAGTAAGGCGTACGACAGATTGGAATGGAATTTTATTCGCAAGGTACTATCTACTCTGGGGTTTCACTTAAAGTTTGTTACCTGGGTACTAGAATGCATCACAACAGTCTCCTACTCCTTCCTGGTCAATGACTCGGTTTTGGAAAATGTACTCCCACAGCGAGGTATAAGGCAGGGTGATCCCCTCTCCCCTTATATTTTTATCCTCTGCAGTGAAGTCTTGTCAGGCCTATGCTTCAAAGCGCAAAAAGATGGTAAACTACCGGGCATAAAAATTGCAAAGAACAGCCCAAGTGTAAACCACTTACTTTTTGCTGACGACACTATGTTCTTTATCCCCACGGATTCCCGCAGCGTTTCAACACTCAAACACATCCTCAACTTGTACGAGAAAGCGTCAGGACAGCGGATCAACACAGACAAATCGTCTATATCCTTTGCTGCAAAGACACCTTCTAGTGTGAGAAGGGAAGTTAAAAATAGTCTTGGAATCCTTAAAGAAGGGGGAGTTGGGAAGTACCTGGGCCTCCCTGAACATTTTGGTAGAAGGAAGAAGGATCTCTTTGCGTCGATTATCAATAGGATAAAGGTGAAATCTGCTTCCTGATCTACACAACGGCTATCGGTTGCAGGGAAAATGACCATGCTAAAAGCTGTACTATCAGCTATTCCCTCCTTCGCGATGACATGCTTCTTGCTGCCTGTTGGTTTGTGTCAGATGATTCAGTCAGCATATACACGTTTTTGGTGGGATGCAAACACGGGAGAAAAGAAAATGTGTTGGCTTGCGTGGGATAAGCTTACCTTACCAAAGGGCATGGGAGGCTTGGGCTTCAAGGATGTTCAATGTTTTAACATCGCACTGCTTGCTAAAATACCTTGGAGAATGTTGACTAACCCAAACTGTCTGCTATCTCGTATCCTCCTTGGTAAGTATTGTCACAAGGCATCTCTACTCAATGTCCAGCCAACTAAGACTGCTTCTCACGGTTGGACCGGGATCCTTGCGGGACGAGACCTCTTGCTGAAGCAACTGGGACGAGCGGTGGGAGACGGAACAAAGATTAAAGTTTGGAACACCTCTTGGATCTCTACTACTTCATTCTTAACCCCATATGGTCCAAGGAAGGAGAGTGAATCTGATCTTTTTGTGTCTGATCTCATGCTGCGTGGGACCTGTAAGTGGAATAAAGACCTTATCTCTCAGATACTGCCAGATTTTGCTAATCAAATCCTAGAATTAAAACCTAGCAAGATGGGGGCTACAGACTCTTATATCTGGTATGCTTCAACGACTGGTACCTACACTACGCGCTCGGGATATGCGGTGGCTGCTGCTCCCTCGGAAGCAAATGTGGTAACTGATAGAGTCCCAGCCGACTTCAATTGGATTAAGTCTATTTGGAAGCTCTCCACAGCGCCTAAGCTTCAGCTTTTCCTCTGGAAAGCCATTCATGGAGCACTTCCCACGGGAGAGAACCTGCAACGGAGAGGATTACTTCAGAACACAAACTGTATCCACTGTGGCTTGACAGAGACTACGGAACATTTGCTTCTCACCTGCGCCTTTGCGAAGAAAGTATGGAGCTTGACCCCGGCTTTTCCCGTTTTCAATCCAGACTTATCTCATCCATTCAGCGCTATTGTGGAATCGTCAAATTCCATGAGGGGTCTCCCTCCCTGCGGAGTTACGGGGGATCTCTTCTCGTGGGTTTGTTGGAGCTTGTGGACTTCGAGGAATCAACTGATCTTTGAATCAAAACCCACATCGCCAGAGGATACAGTATCAAGAGCTCTCAGGGGAGCCAGGGAATGGACGCAAGCTCAGACACCCACACCAAAGACTTCAGTGACAACTCAGATCCCGATGAGACTCCAATCGATCCCGGAAGGCACGGTCGTCTGCAACACAGATGCGGCCTGGCGGAAGGATTCATCATCGGCGGGTCTTGCTTGGATCTTCGACTCTACGTCTTCGCCGTCTACCCTGATCGCAACTGATGGATGTCAATTTCATGATCGAGTTTCTTCTCCTCTCATGGCTGAAGGACTGGCAATTAGGGAAGCTCTAACGCACGCACGATACGTCGGCATCACCAAAATCTGGCTCAGATCAGACTCTCTATCACTTATCAAAGTGATAAATTCGATCTCCAAGCCGATGAACATCTACGGAGTTCTATCGGACATCGAATCTCTAGCTTCTTCTTTCAACTTTTGCTGCTTCTCGTTTGTACCCAGAGGGGAAAATGGGCTGGCTGATAGCTTAGCTAAAGCCTGTTTATTCCACTCTATCACAACTTGGGCCTGAGGCCTTTCTCATTTATAAAAGAAATTTGTGTTCAAAAAAAAAAAGGCAAACAAAATGATAACTATGTTTCATTATACTAATCTCTTTTTTGTACCATTTTTTTCTTCTAATAGTTTTTAGTATTTCACAAAATAAATCAAATAAATAATTTTGCAAGCTAAATGTTTTTTAAAAAACAATAGTAACTAATGATGAAATATCTATATCAACTTATTGATATTTTTTTTTTCAATTCGAAAAATGTTTAAATCATAATTTTATATTTTGTTCTACAAAATGTAGAACTGACATTCGAGACAGTAGAAAATATGATCCATTTTTTTTATTGAATCTATTGTGTTTAGAATATGTGATCTACATAAATAATAGTAATATATAAATATTTGTAAAACACATTCTGCAAAAATTTGTAGAAACCAGAATCTACACATTACTATAAATCTAAAACCTGTAGAAATTAGAATCTACAAAATACTACAAGTCTAAAACTAGTAAAAATTGATTTCAAACATGTTAGCTCTATTCTAAATATAGTAGAATACAGATTCTATGGATATGGATAAGGATAAGATGTTCCAAAAATATGAAAAAAGAATATTTGAAAATATTTAATTTTCTTATTTTTTAAATCAATTTAAAAAAAAATAGAAAATCCTGATTTAATGGGAAGAAAGTATTTGGTATTATTTTGTTTCCATACATGAATAATATATTTAATTATAATATCAAATATATCTAAATACATTATAATAATTTATTAATTGTAATTACCAATTTCAGTTATAACAATATATTTATAAGATATTTAAATATATCTAAATACATTATAATGATTTTTCTGTTTTATGTTATTATTTATTATAACTATAATATATATTTTATTATAATATTAAATATATCTATATACATTATAATGATTTATTAATTATAATTACGAATTTGAAATTAAAATTTTGATTTATTAAAAAAACATATTTGGAAATATTTTTTTCCATATACGAATAAGAGGAAATTTCATTTATATCACTTTGGTGATACCACTTTTCATGTTTACCATCAACAAATGGACATTTTCAAAAATACCCTNGTGATAAAATAACACTAAACTATTTTTTCAAAATATTTATAAAACATATATAAACCCAACCCAAACCCCTTAATTCTAAATTCTAATCACTAATCACTAAAACCTAAACCCAAATGTTTATATATTTTTGATTGAGTGTATTTTTGAAAAGTGGTACTTAACTTGTGGTATTTTTGACAATTTCTCAACGAATAATATATTTTATTATAATATTAAATATATCTAAATACATTATAATTATTTATAAATTGTAATTACGAATTTCAGTTATAATAATAAATTTATAAAATATCTAAATATATATATATAAATACATTATAATGATTTAGATATATTTAGTTTTTTTTGTTGGGATTTTCATATATTTTTAAAATGATTTTAGTTAAAATTAATATTTTAATAGTTAACAACTGTTTTAGTAATTATAATGTCAAATTTTAATTGAAGTTAAGAGCAATATCACCATTTAAAAATATTTAGTCTAATAAAACATGAACCATATGAGATTATTCAAATACAACATAGTTATTATTTTTGGACTAAATACAATTTTCTCAAAAAAATATTAATAGTACCACATAACCCATTTACGCCGATAAGAAAAGAGATATTGCAAACAGTACAAAATTCATCTTTTCGGGGGAAATCATATCATAAAAGTGTGGCAGTTGTATATGTCATAGTGATTTTCCTAAATCAAATTTTATGCGGACAGATGGGTTAGAGCGCCAACATGTTTCAGGTTCAATTCACCTGGTGCGAGAAACTAAGTCACAATTATTTTGGTCACCTAATACGGATATGGACTTATGCTTTAAAGCCCATTTGAATATCCGGAGAAAAGTTCTATCCGTAGGCTGCATCTCTCCTTGAGGATTAGTACGGGCCTCTCCACAAGCCTGAGATACTTTCATGTTAATAAAAAATATATATTTATGCATACAGATAAATCATTTTAAATTTTAAATCGTATGGAGAGATTCTATTAGGACACATTATTTGTTTTTTTTTTTTTTTGTGAATCAGACTCATTATTTGTTTTATATTCATTATTTAATCTGTATTCGTTTCAGTTTTCACGTACTCCTCATTGTCAATTGTCAAGTGAATTAAGTATCAAATTTTTGAGTTTTACTACTTATAAATACAAAATAAATAACAAGTACAAGAAACGAATAGTTAGTGACTGGTCTCAATATTACTCATTACTTATTTTGCCAATGATAAAATAATAATTAGACCATAAAAGCGAACACTTTAAAAGAAAACAAAAAATATATTTATTTATTATAACAAGTAAAAATACTTTCTTATCAAAAGGTTTATGTATTTGTTTATTTTTCATTTATAATATAAATAAATATTGTGTTAACTATTTTTATGCTTTTTTCAAGTCCAATAAATAATACACAATTTTATAATATTATCTAATAGAATAGTATCTAACAAATATTTTTTTACAAACTCTGAAATATTTCTATATAATAAATATTTGTACGTACCAAGTAATCAGTTGGGACAAAAAACTTGTAAGTATCATATTTTTTGACGAGTATTCGAAAAAACAAATATTCATTTTTGATACATTACGAATAAATCCAAAAAATAATTATTCAGAATGCTAAATATCAAATATACACAAAATAATAAAAGAATACTTGCTGCGACCACTTCTAGACCTTATCTTTGTTCAGAAGCCAACTACTTTCGTAGTTTTGTTGTTGTACAGACTTACAGGGTACTTAGGAGAAAATGAAAACTTCGTGTGCCACGGCAATCTTAAGCATTTTCTTCCCATTTTGTTTTGATTAGCCAACTTGTCTTTTCAAGCTGTTCAGTGTCCACGCGTAAGGATAAAGTGATAAACTTATATATTACTCTCTTAATTAAAATTAAATATTAAAATAATCTTAAATAGGCAAATAAAAAAAATACAAAGGGTTCTGAAACACCAAGAAACAACGACTTTCGAATTTACTGATTTACGAAAAAAGCACTACAAAGACAGTAGAACAAAAGAGGTAGCCAGCATCAGAAAGAAGACGGTGGAGCATGAAACTCCCTCTCGAATAAATACAGATAGTCATCAACCAATTTCTCCGCGGCGTGTTCAAGACATATACTTTCTTTTTATTGGTAGGAAACTGAGAGTAAGCTCTCAATATTTATTCAAAAATAAAACTCAGTCCCGTGGTCGGAGAGGTCCAACAACATCCTCTTGCAATACATCAACAACCTCAATAGGTGCATTATCTAATTTATGAAAACCAAATGGAAAAGAAAATGTAAGGTTAGCTAATGCATCAGTTAAGCAGTTTGCTTTTCTATACACATGAACAATACAGACTAACTAGTCTCTCGATAAAAAGCCATGACACAGTCGTATCATGAAAGACAATATTTACATACACCCAATTCCTGTCGTGAGAAATTCTACCACCACTTTCGAATCCATTTCTACCTCTAGTCTCCTAATCACTTTCTCTCAAGCAACCACAAACCCATAATACACTATCTAAAATTCAGCCAACAAAGCTCCACATCGTCATATGTTTACAGCAAAATCACCACACCACCCACTTTCATCATTCTGCATTACTCCCCCCACTGCTGCTGGTCCCTGGTTTCCATGTGAGGCCCCATCTGTGTTCATCTTTGTCCACCCCGTCGGAGGAGTAATCCATCGCACCAGTATTTCGGTCCTGTTTCTCACTTTACCACGCCCTCTCTCAATCTCATTTGCTGCCATCACTTCTTTAGATAAGTTCCGTAGGAAACCTACTATGTCCCTCCAAAACATATACTTTCTTAGTTTCAAATTAATCATTCTTGATTTAAATTTTTGTTTTATATTAAGTGTCATTGCAGTGCACATATATACCATTTTTCAGTTTATCAATATTCTATTGCTTCAGTTGACAAAAAAAAAATCAAAATTCTATTACTTCATTAATTATCAAATAAAAATAAATTAACACATTAATGATATAAAATAAAGAGAATAATATTTTTTAAAATAATATATCACATTAACATTTTTTGGATGTGAACAAAAAAAATACTTAACAATTTTTTTATCATACATACAAATACAAAATGAAGTAAACACCTTTAAACATACAAAACCAAATATTTTTAAATATTTATAATTTATTTATTTTGTAATTTTTTTCCGTGCTTGAGTACAGAATTATCACCTAGTAGAAAATATTCAAAAGTATTCTTATCTATTGAAAATGAATCATAATTATATAAACGTGATATAGTAAACATTCACTGCAATTATAAATCAATAATAAACCAATCATAACAATTTTAGTATTATTTTTATAACAACTATTTTATCAAATAGGTTAGAAGATCTCCAAAACATTAAGAATATTATATTGACATACAAACATGTTGCTCAAAGTATATTAAATACGAGATAAACTACGAGGTGCCTAACTATCCCATTTTGTTGAATTCAACATCAGCTATTTAGATACTTAATTATCAACTTTAATTTATAATATTAAAAATTATCAAGTCACGGATTTTGCAAGATTCTGCAAAGATTTATATCAGGGGAAAGAAAAAGTGAGGGCCACATGGACTAGAAATATTTTATACACACCTCTGTCGAAGACACAAATAAAATCAAGCCAAATGAAAGTATTTAATCTATTCAACTAACTAATTAAGTCCAAGAGCTCGTTAGTCGTTGTAGTGACTTAGTCAGTTCCTCGTGTTTCTTTCAGTTCAAATTGCTTTTGTTGACTAAACTTTAAATTTTGATTTAAAAGAAAGCCAATTGGTCGAGACCGTGGGCCAACCACCCAATACACATATTTTACCATTGGTTGGGAAGTTGATAGATGTAGCATCTTATTTATTAAAATAGATTTATTAAAATAGAAGTCACCAGCTTAATTATTACTAGATGTCTATCCTTACAATCATACATGTATTTATTTTCAGTTGTATATACATATATTTTTATTTTAGATCATTAGTGGTACACATTTTTAATGTTAATAATATATTTAAATGTTTATGTAACGATTTCAAATACAATCATTATATAGTTTAGGTGTCGTTATTAATCAATTAATTGTTAAAACCATTGCATGTATTTGTCACCTTTTATTATATATTTAGATTATTGTATTTGCATGTACTTTTCGAAAAAATTAGTATATGCTGAAATAATATAGTTCAAAATTATTTTGTACGAAATTTTTGTCCAAAGTATGAGATATGTCAATTTATTCATGTATTATATAGTTAAAGAATGTTAAGTCGTTATGTTATCATATTATATTTTTAGCATATATAATTTATCTTTATGAAAATAAATTTATAAATCTATCAATTTAATATAAATTTATCATATTTAATTGAATACAATAATTTTATTTTAATATGAATGATTGTGATTATATAACTGATAAAATAGGATAGAATGTTTATTTTCATTATATAAATGATAACTGAATATATTAGTGTATAATAAAATTTCAAAACTAATCGTAAAATTAGTTAAAACATTTATACATAATTTTTAAAAATTTCAAATACATACAGTTTTAGTGAAAAAATATATTCAAAATATATTACTACCAATGTTGCATATAATAGTTGGTTTTGTTTGTTACATGCATTATATAAATGGATAGAATAAGTTACTTAAATCGGATAAGCACTGCATGAACTTGGTTTCATTCAATGGGAACATATGTGAGGAATACATTTGGGGCTCAAAACCAATGTCAGTTTTATAGGGTGTGATTGTTATATTAGGAATAATATTATTTTGAACCCATAATATTAATAATAAATGAATGGTAAGTGATTTCTATTAAGAGTTAATTTCTTAAAAAAAGTCACACATGAATCTAATGTTGTGACTTCTCTTTTAATATAATATATGACTTTTTTAAAAAAAAAATTGAACCCTCACTAAAAAAACAGTTATCATTCATTTATTACTAATATTGTGCTTTAATAATATATCATTTCTAATATAACCATTATTGGAAATCATATCTAACCTGTTATATTTATTTTATTGCTAGTTAATTCCATAAATATTTTAAAATTTTAAAGTTACGTTATAAACTAAATATTATTAGGAGTATTATTATATCATGTATTTAAAGTTTACTTATACAAAATTATTATCTATAAAAACTAATCAAAGAATACGTTTAATATTTCAAAACATACATATATATGCCCTTATAAAATGAAGAGAGATACAAAATAATTAGTTAAGTATAAAATTATTTAAGTTTTATAATTTACGGTTAGTTTTATTATATTGAAAATCTTAAGAAGAAATTTACGAGGACAAAAATGCATGTCAGTTCATACACAAATACTGAACACATAATTACTAGATAGATTAATAAAAGGGTTAGCTGCCTATTCCCACCCTTAGACACACTAA
>OVBX01004235.1:867-15032 GCA_900406325.1 Erucastrum elatum
TATAATAAACTGTTTTTTTAATTTTTAACTATAAAAATAATAAATCTACTCTAAAAACCACCATTAAACATGCTCTAAATACATAGCATCTTCAACTCCATTATAAAATACAGTTGTGAATAAACAAAAAATGAATTAATTCATATTGTTATTTTCAACCCTCAAATTTTTGCAGTGCTTTTGGAGATGCTCTCGCACAAATCATTACCCCCGACCCCTAAATTTAATCCATATAGTTATTTTCGACAATTTATTTCACATAGTTCATATGATAATATTATGTCCAACCAAAAAACTCACTGTAATCATAAAAGGTTATCTTAGTTTTTTTCTAGTTAGTATTACTGAATTCACATGATTTCACAATATGCATTCTTTTTTTTTGGTCAGTTCCCATCTTCTAAGATCAAGTGGTAGTCGAATCAGAGTCGATTTCACAATATGCATTCGAGTATTGAGTTACACATTTTTTGAACACTTACACATCACAATTCTTCCAAAAGAAGATATCATCAAATATCAATTACAACAATTAATACTAACAATGACCCAGTTACTACACACATAGGGTCATATAAGATTCAATCGAATGATATTACTTGCAAGAGTGGATCTATTTCTAGCTTTGAAACATATAAATCGCATGATGTAGCGTCCGAGGGAAGTAGTCGGGCAAAATTNCAATGACCCAGTTACTACACACATAGGGTCATATAAGATTCAATCGAATGATATTACTTGCAAGAGTGGATCTATATCTAGCTTTGAAACATATAAATCGCATGATGTAGCGTCCGAGGGAAGTAGTCGGGCAAAATTCTTAGCATTGTCTTTCTTTTAATGTTAAAATTTTAGCGAGGCTTGCAATTGTTGGTAATAATAGAAAATGTGGTTTATTTACCGGGTTTACTTTTGGTATAGACTGACTCCAGTTATTGTAAATATATAGGAGTAGTTATATATGTAAGCATTGTAACATAATTAATTGATCAGGTTAATTGATGTAACGACCTTTTCTTCATCTTCTTCATTTTTGAGCTCCACATTTTACTTTCTTGTTCTTCAATCATATCACAATCGAAAGTGTTAGATAACCCAAAATTTGGGTAGATTTCATAATCTATGTGTAATCATGCTAATTACGATAATTATTTTCACAAAACTAGTCTTATAGATAAACTATTTATGCATAGTTTTATATATGTGTATGCTAATTGTAGTCTTGTAGACGTTAGATGTTTGAATTGTTAATTAGTGTTAGCGAAGGCGCTGTTGAGCGAATAATATGTCATGTATATTGCAGATTATGGACGGATTAATTGGTGATCTCCTCGAAAGATGCTTCACAATATAAAACCATATTTGAACTGTACCAGAGGAAGAATATCTGATATATTATATATATTCAGAAGAGTCATTTACTGTATGATCAAAAAAGCCTTCATCTCAAGCCTCTAAAATATTTTTTTTTACATTTAAGAGCTTCTACTTTCAAGAAAAATGTTTTACAATAATGTTAAAATTCATTTCAGTTTACCTTCCCATCTATACTTACAATTTATATGTTAAGAAAGATATTTGTTTTCTTTAATCAGTTTGGTTATTTCACAAAAATTCTAATTTATAATTTTAAGAACTTGTGATATGGGTCTCAACATTCCCTTCGACAGTACAACTTTTCAAATTTGAAAATAGATAAACGAAAATTGTAACTGCATGGTTAAATAAATTAGAAGTTTTGACTATCTATCTATTAGAAGTAGTAGCTGATTTGAAAATTTGATAGAAAAAAGTTATAAGAACATGTAAAAGTTATGTACATATTTGTAACAGTATAAACTTAATCTATGAACATTTTTTTTGTTTTAGTTATTACTCAATTATAATGATTTACAAACTCTATGAGAATAGTAAGTCAATTTTTTTATACAGACATGATTGGCAAATCTTTCTACCTCTTAAATGACATTTATTTATATAGATATGATTGGCAAATATTTCTACTTCTTAAATGACATTTAAATTAAAAAAATATATAATATATTTTAAAACATATCAAAAATAATTTCATTTAGTACTTTGTAATAGAAAACTACAGAACTATTAAAAATAATTATATAAGATAGATTTGAAAGTTCGTGTTAAGTTTCGATCTAACCATATTGCACCACACTGAATACTAGGGTTGGCTGACCAATAACATCGTGGCTGAAAAATTACCAGTTTTTAAGTTTGTTGTTCTTTTGACTGAGGACTTGTTTACTAATTCTTCTGTTTCATTATAAGTATCGTTTAAATTTTCTTACACATGAATTAAAAAATATCAAATTTAGAATGTGTATGATGACCCTTCTTTTGTTTTAGGAAGTCATTTGCATTCAACAAATAGTAACCTGCAAGGCTGCAACTGGATTTTCATAGGTCAAATGTTCAAGATTTGTTATGAAAGTCATAATGACTTCATCATCCTCCACCTATAAATGAAAATTTATCAACAAAATGTAAATGAAAAAAATGATGATGCATAAGTTGATACATATTTTTATTAAAAACAGTAGACGAAAACGGAATTATCGTGAAATCCAACATCAAATACTTTTGGAAAGGAAAACAATAAATCCATAGAAGTGGGGTTGGAATTTGGTCCCCTCCTAAGACCAAAATCTCAATTAAAATTCTTCTTTTCTAATTTTTGTAACAGACTAAAGTTATTTTTCTTTACGTATAATTCTGAACTATTCTTATAATACAGAAACTCCGACCAGTGCCGGCCAATATAAATTATGCCCAAAGAAAAGAAAAACATTTGTCTATTTATTTAAAATTAAAATTATCTGTATTTTGGTTAACATGTTTGGTGAACAGTAAATTAAAATTATTTATGTGACAAAATAAAATTTAAATATCTAGTATCAAAACCAGTGCATGAAGCCAGTATATAAACTACAAGAATATTTCATCAAAATATATATTAATTGGCGCATAAACTCTATTTTCGGTTTTATTTCTGGACTGGTCTCCAACTGAGATAAAATCTGTATCCATCCAAGCACAATACAAGCGTTACTAGATAAAACGATACTGTGATTCTTGTAAAATTACTAACTTCTCATTTATTTATATATTAAAATTGTTCATATAAAAATATATGTTAAAAGTCTTAACATAGTCTTATATACAATACTACTTCCGAAATGCGTAACGTTAATGTCCGAATATGGTTTTATATATTGGTAATTACTGTTTATGATAATCACGATGATTAATAGTATACATAGTTGAAAAATTGATTGAAATACTATGAATTAGATATCAATTTTCAAAAATAATTTCAGTCACGAATACTATAACATTTATTTAGGATTTAATTTTAAGGGTAGGTAAGTTTATAAATATTTATAAATAATTTTTGAAATTTATAAGTGATTTAGAAGACTCAATTTTAATTGCAAATTTTAAATATTTGAAAAATAATATTTAATTTTTGGTAAAATCAGACTTTTTTCTTCTATAACAGTAGCTTAAGTATTAATGTTGATTACTTTTATCTAAATGTAAAACCATATTCTGACTTTTTAGGGATGTGTTTTTGAAAGTTAGTCATACCTTCAGATTTTATAAAAATTCCAATGCATTAGATCTTTAATTAATAAATATTAATTACGAAAACGAGTGAGAAATTTTAATTGCAAATTTTAATTATTTGCAATTATAAATAATTTTTTCAAATTTATAAGTGATTTAGAAGACTCAATTTTAATTGCAAATTTTAAATATTTGCAATTATAAATAATTTTTTTAAATTTATAAGTGATTTAGAAGACTCAGTTTTAATTGCAAATTTTAAATATTTGAAAAATAATATTTAATTTTTGGTAAAATCAGACTTTTTTTCTTCTATAACAGTAGCTTAAGTATTAATGTTGATTACTTTTATCTAAATGTAAAACCATATTCTGACTTTTTAGGGATGTGTTTTTGAAAGTTAGTCATACCTTCAGATTTTATAAAAATTCCAATGCATTAGATCTTTAATTAATAAATATTAATTACGAAAACGAGTGAGAAATTACAAACAAAGAAGAGAAAAATGATAGTTATCTTCAATTCCATTTTATTTTTTACTACAAAATGAAATTTAAATTAAATATTTCAATCTCACTATATTTTCAATTATATATTTTACTTTTCGTTTGCCGTTCTATATTTTACGTTAAAATAGTGTATTATTATAGTGAAATTGAGTTTTACTCTATTTTAAAGTATAAAATAGAACACATATCATTGGATATGGTTCCAGTGTCACAAAATAACGATCCTAGAAGTTTTCCGTCTTCCTTGATTTGAATAAATCTACATTAATATATGATTTCTTAAATAATACTCTCTGATTTGCTTTTTACGATGATACTATTTTTAACTATGAAAATGGAATATGGTGCACCAAAAAGAGAATAGATTCGTATCCAAAATTCACTAGCAGTATCACGAGATAAGCACGCACATCATCATGGACATACAACAGTATCAAACTTTAACGATACGTAATTTTATGTTGGCACAAATTGTTTTTTTTTGAACGAATGTAAAATTTTATTCAATCAAAAACTTTGTACATCAAGTGCTACAGTTAAGTGATTAAANCGTTGGCACAAATTGTTTTTTTTTTTGAATGAATGTAAAATTTTATTCAATCAAAAACTTTGTACATCAAGTGCTACAGTTAAGTGATTAAAAAATCAAAGAATGTTTTTATGGGAGTCAAGCAAGCTTGCTAAACCATGATTAATCTAGGAGTGATCTTGACGGGTTGCAAACCAAGTAACCAGACTCTCTTCCAGATATCATGTCCCTGCCCTTTGACTGATAAACAGTCTGAGCCTGATTGCCTTGTCCACGAAGTTAATGAGACAGCCTGTGTGCTTCGGTTGTTCACCATGCCTGCGACAATTGCGTTCCCTCCAGATCGCATGTACTGCTGCTTGGAAGGCGTATCGAAGAAGAAATAGTTTCTCTTCGATAGTATTGTAGCTCAATAGCTCATACTGGAAATAACTATTATTTCTTGAAATAATAAGAAAAAATAGTTTCTCTTAGTGGGGTGAACCTACAATATCTAGTGACATCCAATTATACAAACAATGACTACCGCGTTTGTCTTCACACATATAGTTGTGGTTTTATATTCTAATGCATGTCTTCTGTCAATGTGACACACCTAGACGATAAACAGTCTATCTTATATTTATACTGCAAATTTAACTAAATATATTAGGGATAAGAGTTTGGGTACCAATTCGGGTTTGGTTCGGATCTATTTGAGATTCGAATTTTCGGGGTCAAAGATTTCAGTCATATTGGTATTTCTAAATTTCAGTTCAGGTTCGGTTCGGATTCTTGCGGGTTTGGTTCGAGTTCGGGTAATCCATTTAAATTATCTTTTAAATTTTATAATTCATTATATAGTTTTAATTTCAAAAAATATATAAATAATATAATATATTACATATAAATTTGAATAACAATTGTCAAATATCTAAACTTAACATATAATTGGTTTGGTTTTAATATTTGGGTAGAAAATCAATATCTATTTTAAGTATTTTAGTGTTGTGAATATAGTTAAACTATTTTTATCATTAATTTTTGATTATTTCTATATATTTTCAAGTATTTTGAACAACTTAAAAGTGTCATATATATATTTGGATATTTTTTATTAAACACTAAAAATAATTAATATATATATGTATATTAATTTATATCGGATATATTCGGGTACCCGAAATATTTCAGTTCGGATCGGGTTCGGTTTTGGTTCTTTAAATACTAAAAATTTGAACCTGTTCGGATTTTTAATTAATTTCGGTTCGGATTTGATATTATTTTTTCAGATCGGGTTTGGTTCGGTTTTTCTGGCTGGATTTTTTTGCACAGCCCTAAAATATATAATGATTAACAAGAATCGATTGTAGCTTGATCAATATAAAAAACTATAGACAAATGCATTTAACTCAGAGCTGATTTATCTATTGGTAAAACTTTCTTCCTTAAGAGCGAAGGCGTCAGATAAAATTTCAGCAATTAGAGAAAATATTTAACAACCTATTCTTGTCTCTTTCAAAGAAATTATGAATTTCAGTCCGGAACTTTTTGCAATAAAAAGAGCATGCATTTATGAAAGAGGGTCATCCTCCATCATCTACTTATATTTATGATTAGCTAGATCTTTGATTATTATGATATAGGATTTCCAGTTCGCTTCTTTCTTTGAAATGATGAATTTGTTAGTATTATTCATCTCGAGTAAGTTGTCATGTTTAGATTAAACTTTCATTTGGATTAATGAACTTTAATGATACTGTTCATATATTTTATTATTGTTTGTGTTGGTGACTCAATAAATTTGACATAACCTGAACTGAATCCAACATGGGTATTTTTACTGAGGTATGTGCTTAATAGTGTAATATATGTTGAAATAAGCCGGTAATTAATACTTTATATGTTTCATTATAAGTGTCGCCATTTTATCTTTTATCTTTTTTTGTTTGAAAACAAGTGACATTCTATATCATTATTACATCTTTTCATACATAATTTCCTTATTACCTTTTCAATTAACCAGTAGATATTTATTTAAATTATTTCTATTTAAATGATTATGCATTAAGTAAGAATACATTAGTATATTTATCAACTGTTTAATCTGCATAAAATATGCCAAAATTATTTATTATGAAACAGAGGGCGTAGTCATTATTTTGAGGGAATGTGCAAATTATTATTCTGCATTGGCATCTGAAGTTGATTGAAGCATTAAGTAATATTTTGTGATGTAATCTTTTTTTTTTAACTAAGAAAAAACTCACATACTTACATTTATTGAAGTCAGTTCACAATTGCATTGCATGGCAACATTGATCTACTTTACCTAACTAATCGATATCTCTCATTCTCTCTGTCTCTTCTTTTGGTTGAATCGTTTTTTCTCTCTCTCTCTTAGGACAAACGTAAATACTTTTGATTTTTACGTTTAACAGTTTATCACCCTTGATAAAAAAAAAAGAAACATGCGATATTTATCCTGGTTGTAGTTTGTTTTATAAGTAGTGGCGGTTATCAGGTCATGGAGAGAAATAATATTCATAATATATATGCAACAAAAAAACAAATATTACACTACACATACATTATCGTGTATCTTGTATGCATGCACTGTTCGTACATAAATAATAACATAATGTATCTGTAGTGTAAATGAAAAAAAAGATACATGATAAATGATACTGGATACTGAATACGTTTCTTCGTATATGTATGGTGTACAAAGAAGCCTGTGTACGGAGTTGTACCAACGAGGTGATCAGCAATATTAGTTGGCCCTTCGTGATCCCAGAGGTGAACACTTAACGATGGATATATGTTACGTTCAAGTTGACCCCATAAGTTATACGAAATTGAACTTGTACCTAAACATTCATTTCATTTTACAGCGCATTCCTAATCATTGAACCTGAAAAGGTGTGTTAATTAAGTACGACCCACACATTAACAGCCCTTCTATTTAGCAATTCTTCGACCTACCAAAAGAAAAATTAGATACGTACATTTTCATGAAGTGATTACCCGATCCTACATCCGTCTTACAAAGTTTACAATTAATTATGCTTTCGCTTCTTTTGTCTGAAGACGAAAATTTTATTTTCTGAACAACAGATATTTGTTTGCTGTTTAATATAATAGGTAGGTTTCGTATATTCAGAATTAGCTCAAGTGTATTTCTGTATGTGGACACTAAATAAACCATCTTCCAAAATATCTTGTATATATTCTAATACAATTCTAATAAAAAGATAACAATTTAGTAGAAAGATATTTGAATAAACATGCTTCTAACTTTTCTTCATACAATGCATAAAGTTGCGAGAAGAAATAACTTTTAAGAGGTGCAAATAAAAACTATGTCGATTATAAAAGTTAATTTTACTACAAACTTGATATATTTTCAAATTTATATTCGAAACATAACTATTTTCATAAATACTTTAAATTTGAGATGAAAAAAAAGGACTAAACTAACAAGTTATTTAGAAATGATTAGTAATCGTTTATAAGAATTTATAAACTCAATCTCACCTCTAAACCCAAATGCTAATGCTAGTCTATTTTTGATTGAATGTTTTTTTGAAAAGGAGTAGTCAATACTTATGGTATTTCAAACAATTTTTCATTATAAAATTTAAACTGGAAATTTCATAACCTCTTATATATTTATACAGATATGATTTAGTACAGAAACACAAAAAAATTATATTAGGTGTTAAAAATGCTTAAGTAAAATACTAAACATACGTATAAAATATTTAACATCAAGCTGCGTTTTAATATGTCGTCCAGAAAAGTAGTAACAAAAAAAAGTGAGGGATGATCACCTTTAAGATAGTGAAAGTTGAGTTTGGGTTCTGTTCAGACAAAAAAGTTGAGTTTGGGTTCAGTTGCAATGGATACGGAAATATGGGTTAAAATTCGAGAAAAGGAAAACTTCGTAGATATCGGCTTATCAGTTATAAAGTACGTTACGGTACATCGACTACACAGCTGTGTGCCACTGCACTAACATATGCGACATTTTTTTTTGTCCCCGCTAACTTTACTTCCTAGACATTTCTTGAAACATCCATTTCTTTTAAAAATATAGGAAAAAACTAAGCTAATTAAGTTGAATATGAATGTCACTGGTCTTTGTCTAGACAGCGAAGCAAACAAGTGATAATCCCAAAAACGATTAACAAATTCGATATTCCTTTTCATTACAGGAATAAAAAGTAAAAGTTTTAGAAATTAAAGGACTAAAAATGAGGGTGATGCGTGTTGTTTGTATACAAAATTACCATTTGGAAGTGGAATATAAGATCTCTCTACATCTGAAATCACTACCTTTTGTTCCAAACTTTGGGTTTTAGAACCATACGGGTTTGAGAGAATTGGAGATACCACCATCTCTTATATATACACAGTATAAACAATGTCTTAAATATGTGAATCGTGTACGTAGGATGGACCAGAAACTGAGTCTAAATGGAGACAAGTGTTTCTAGTATTGCATTTTGAGCTGTCTAGTAGAAATGTATTATAAAATATATGTAAGTGCTTCTATGGCGTTTGTTGCCTTTAAGTTGTCTTATAGTTGAAATTATTTTTAAAAATAATTTACACCAACAAAAAAACTTAAGTTAAGCATCGAATGGTGAGTGTTTTTAGCGTTTAAAGGCTTTTAAAGTGAGCTTTTAAAGAGAATAGATCGCCAAGAAGGCTGTTTATTTGAAAACGTAGGGTTCATTGTTCAAAAAGAAAACGTTGTGTTCATGACATTTTAAACGCTATTTTACCGTGTTCACGGCCTCCAGCCTTCCACTGTTGAGTGCATAATCGATGTTGATGCTCATAACTTATCTTTAAGACCATTTGAACTTCGAACCATCGCGTAACTAATTATATTTATACAATATGATAATAGTAAAGTGATAGATAATTTGTTTACAGCAACTTGTATATAATTAATTATATATTTATATATATAATTAATTTTATATATAATTCATTATACAGCTACTTGATATATAATTATACCTATATATATTAAACCTAAAGGCCAAACTCCAGATAAAGATAAACGACCTTCTGCAAATTCTTCGAGTTCTGCTATATTGTCGACCACTTACTTCTTCAGGTACCAAATTATATGCACTAGATTCATAAAGTCAGTCACGACTGAGGAAGAATGAACAAACAAACCGGTTATGCTTAGAGAGACATTCCATCCCCAAAGTTATCCCTTGGAATCCTTAGAGCATGATATCGAGTAACCCAGTCTCTTATTTGAAGTTTTTAATTTTTGATTTGACATTTTTATACATTTTCGGTTAAGAAACAAGTTTTATATTTTTTATTTAAGAGATAATTCTTTAATTTTCTTAATAATAATCTAAGAAATATATCTTAGTCGAAGCTAAGAACCCTGATTAAGAGATGAACGATTTGAGGACTAGAGGTTGTTATATGATTAATACCTCCGTGCAAAAGATTAAAAAAAAAAACATGGAGATAGTAGACATATAAGTTATGAGCTCTACTTAGGCCAAAACCTAGTTTCAGCATTAACCTTTCACAAAAGGATCATAAAGTTCACTCCTATTTGTCTCAATAGCCGTAAAAGATCTCTTGATATGGTTTTTGGTGTATATACGACTCTACTTTTTTTTTTGAACAACGGTATATACGACTTTACAGAACTCGCATTTTCTTGGAAGAAAAATCAGAAGATCCCAAGAACTAGAAAACAGACAAATATCACGAATAAAATATCTAAACCCCAGTGGATGTATAAATCTAATCGATTATCCTATGTTATTTATTTAAAAGAAAAAGGACACGTTATTTTTCTTGTACGATAACTTTAACATCCCGAGTTGTGATATGTAAAAATGCTTAAGAAAATTAATTTGGTTATTTATATCATCAAAGTTGACTTACCTTTTCCGAAATACATCCAAAAAGAATTCCAGAGTTAAGCGTGCTTGAGTTGGAGCAGTGGAATGATTGGTGACCTATCGGAAAGTGATTCGCGATAGCGTGCGAATGAGGCCAAAGCACGGAAAAAGGTCGGCTGGTGATTGCAGGGCCAGTAAACAATAATTTCGAGCCTTGGAAAATTTAACGACCGACCGTCAGATGAAATGAGACCCACATACTGAGAAAACGGGCGTGGATAACCCATTAACCGTAGACGATCGGGACGTTACAATAACATTCATGATATTTGTATGCGTGCTCATTCCGAAATAAAAAGTGGGTAAAATAATTTATTTTTCTTGTAAAAAGATTTGATCTATTGTCCATTGATTATGTAACTAACATACTTGACACGTTACTTTTGTCCGGCAGATTTCAACTAGAAACCAACCTTTTATTTGGAGTGCACGATTTATCATAAATTATAGCATTTCAATCAGAAAATGCAATTTATTCGAATATGATATTTTGTTTTTTATTTATTATGTTTTGGGTAAAAAAATATGATATATAATGTTCTGTCACTTGTCGACGGTTTTAAAATTGAGTACGTTACACTTTAAAGTACATTTGTCTTTTTTTCACAAGTTAAGACACATTATACTTGAGAAGCACATTCTATGTTATCCAGATAATATTAGGACCGTTATACCCTTTATGAGCACAACACAACAAATGAACGTTCAACGCTTGGTTAGGATCAGTATCAAAGTCAAACAACAATACCAATTAGCTTTTTATTTTATATTAATATTATTAACATCCAATCTTATGTTTTATTGAGTTTTTTCAAAATGCCGAGATATAAAAAAGAAAAATATTTTCAGTTGCCTTACATACACAGAAGAACATCGAGTCGTATTAAACAAACAAAACTCACAATAGTTCGATTAATCTTACGCATTCATTTCTTTTTTTAGTCTGTTTTATGAAGATTCACGTCTGAATGCATTACTTGAACCGTCCTATCAAATTTACTATTGATGGTATTATTTGCGTCATGCTGCAAATAAGATAAGCCGCTTTCCATAAATTCGCATAATTTTGTTTTTCAGGAATTAAAACTCAAATCTTCTAATGTAAAAACGTTAATAAACTTTTGGTCAAACCAGTGAACCAAAAAGCTTCCACCACGTTCATTTCTTTATATCGAAATTTGTGTTAAAGGAAAAAAAAAGAAGTAATAAACATTATCAATATCACCCTACATATCTTCTGTAAGTGATGTTACNTGTAAAAACGTTAATAAACTTTTGGTCAAACCAGTGGACCAAAAAGCTTCCACCACGTTCATTTCTTTATATCGAAATTTGTGTTAAAGGAAAAAAAAGAAGTAATAAACATTATCAATATCACCCTACATATCTTCTGTAAGTGATGTTACCCGTCGACCTTAAGCCCATTTCAACATTTCTTTTCCTTTAGAGGCCCAAACATAATTCATAGCCATAATAAATATATATCATTTGGAAATAGCATCTATCAGACCCATTTAACGACAACTACTCCTTATACATTTCGTTATCTTTGATTACAGAGACAAGACTATATAAAATCAATTAGAAATTATCATTCTGTAGTGTGGCTTATCTGTTTCGTCGTTCCTACCATCAACAGTGAACAATATGCAGTTTTACAGAGCGAAAAGAAACATGTTCGTCTTGATTCTTGAATATCAACTTTTACTATTTCCATATATCTCTACTCCCACTGAAACTTTCTATTGATTTACGCTGGCGAATGAAAATGTATTAAAAGTGACATACTTGAGCCTATGACTACTTGTAATTTCTTGGATGATAAATATTCAAGGCAATGTAAAATTTTAAAAGTTTTCCAAAAAAACTCTTAAAAAAGCTTATAGTTGTTGGCGTATTTTCTTGGAATTTATAGAAAAATAAACAAAAAGATGTCATCACGGAATCTTTAAGTTGTACTTTTATTTTTAATCGCATCACCTAAAAAAGTCTCAACTATTAAATTCTTCAATGGGCCCTGCCTCGACAACCCACACACAAAGATAGATACACACGTCAGATTCCGACTTGTCAGAGTCTCGTGTCTGAGATCTATGTACATCCGCAGATTCCATTTTGTGGTCCTCGAACGTACATCGTGGCCCACATCTCCACCGTCCGATTCTTATTAAATAATAATAACAACAATAAAAACAAATGTTTTGATGAGAAAAGATAAAAAGCGATTAAACTCTCTCAGTAAAAATCATTTCCCGCTTCAGACAGTCAGATACGGAGAAGGACGCAACACATGACGTCATCACATCTGGCTTGTCTTTTTGCATTGATCCCGCTCATTAACACGTCAGCGTAGACGACGAGAGCCGTTGATTGGACATGAGGAAGAAGAAGAAGGGACGGCTGAGATGCCTTGACGCGAGAGCTCAGCTAAAACGCTCTCCGCCGATGGTGGTTTAAGCCCGAGCGGTAACGGCAGCCACGGTTTGCTAATCGCTTCTTTAACCACTTGATCAACCATTTCCTCGTCCTGACCAAACCCAAGTACAACCTTTCATGTAATTATTTAGTTATTCCATAGCAAAAATAGAGAATATGTTGTTACACTTACCAGCTGAGTCGCCGAAGGAGTACTAAATGCTCCGGTTACAGGAGGAGAACTGAATGTGGTTACAGGTTGTACAACCGGACAACCCCATGCATTAGCGTTTACCTATCACACGATAGTACATAACATCAATAAACGATTTAGCTAACCAATTTTAACATTGTCAAATCGTACTAAATTTCATGTCTTACGCCCAACAGTTAATAGTAATTAGACCTCTACATGTTTGTATATGTTTTTGTTACTACTAAAAACGAACCCTTAGCCATATATACTTTAAAAAAAAATAAAACAATGACACTGCAAAACCTGAAATGTATTATTAACATAAACCGTAAATTAATTTATGTTTTTATTCGTACATAATGACATTTTCTTGGTGTAAAAAACTGATTTACTTCCTTTGTTAGTTATAAAGAGAAGTAAGAAAAACTTTACCGTTGGATAAGGTGGTCTCCAATGCCACGGAGGTAGCTGACCGGATGACTGTAGCGGCGGCGGCCACAGAGGCGGAACTGCTCCAGGCGGATGAACACCAGGAAGACCCCAAACGGGATATGCCATTACAGGACGGTGTTGCTGCTGAAAACCATTATACTGCCGTTGGATTTGTCTATGGTTCTCTCTAGATTGTATCCATCTATGGCTATGATCCTCCTTTGGAAGAAGATTCCTCCTATGCATCCGAAATTTCTGCTCAAGAACTCAAAAAGATTCCGTAACCATTTCACAAGAAATCTCTACAAAACACTTCTGGAGATAATTTACCTGAAGATGGCTAGCTACGTTGTGTCGAGTTAAGCCGTCTACTTTCATCAGTTCAAGAATCCGTGAAGGTATCGCTTGATCGACTCCAAGTTGCTCTACCGCTTGCACAAACTTCTTGTGCAGCTCTTGTGTCCAATCCACCTGAAAAAAAAGAAAAAGAAACTTATTAACAAGAGCCTTGAATCGTTAAACCATTACAAAGCGTTTAGAGATTACCTTCTTTCGACTAGGTTTGTTAC
>OVBX01004236.1:0-15032 GCA_900406325.1 Erucastrum elatum
CCTCCCAGACCCCTCCCTGCGACTGTTACTTTCTCCCAGAGACGTGACAGACACGATAACCCTTTTGGAGAAAGAGTCTCACAAAATGCAACCTGGGTCCGCCCACTCAAAAACAAGATCACCCCAAGTAACACCTCGCGAGGGCCAAGGAGGGAAGAATCTGTCAGAAACAGGAGATCATCTCGTGAGGCTATGCACCCTTACTCACGCTCACGGGTTTCTCTGCAAGAGATTATGAACGTCATCCCACCCGAATCTCTGCTAACGAAGAGAGAGATTCTGAAAGGGGAAGTTCCAGGAGATCTGAGCCACCGACACGAGAATCCCCACACTCCTCTACGCTTAGACCCAACAACCGTGAGGGACAAGCCATACCTAGAGGACCACCGCCAGGCCAAAGCATTCTCCCGGCTTCAAAAGCTCAAAGCTCTCATTCCGCTTCCCCTCTACAACAAAACCTTCTCCAACCAGAACGACACTCTTCTACACCTCTTGAAACCCCAGCCCCCGAGCGAGCACCCTTGGAGAGAACTCTGAACTTCTCCGACTCCACCCCTCTGGCTCCCCGACGTGACACAGAGGCTATTATGGAAGAGCTTAGGGAAGTTACCTACCGATACACGAATCACCCCGACCCTAGAGAGAGAGAAGCACGCATACAAAGAGTCCTCGATAGTGAAGCTCAAGGACTAATGGAGGAAACTGCTGCCAGATTAGCTGCAAATGCAAATGCAAACTCTGCAATTACCTCAAATGTTCTGATGTCACCAGCAAGTCAAATCATCAGCTTTCAACCTGAAAATATGGAAGCTCAACCAAGGGGACAGACCTTAACTTTCTCACAGACAGAGGAACCGGGACCAGATAACCAAATTCTCTCTGCTCCGGAACCAAATCATCTTCACCGTCCTCCGAGACCTAGACGTACCCAACAAGCAACGAGAGGACTGCTAGGCCCCAGTCTACGACAACATAATCTAGCGCGTGCTCAAAGATCACCTTCCACTCGATCTCGTACCAATGCAGGACAGGGTACGACACCCACACGCCCCTCGCGCAGGAGACCTAGAGGTACTACAACTACGCCACAGGGTCAAAGTAGAAATTCTCGTCAACAACCTTCACTGGACCATGAGGACCAACGGGTCGGTGAGAGACCAATGAGGATCGCTCAAGATGCAGGACAAACAGCTCCCCGGGTGGATTTTCCCCACCTAGATTGGGCTCTTCCTTATCTGTTGTAAGTTGGAACTGTTGCGGTCTGGGGAACACCGAAACAGTCCAACGTATTAAGGATATGTGTAAATCCATATGTCCTCATATCTTATTCCTCATGGAAACTAAGAATCAAGATCCTTTTGTACTGAATGAACTCAATGCGATCTCTTTGGATAACCATTTCCTAGTCTCCCCCCACGGCCATGGAGGCTGTGGCTTAGCCCTCCTCTGGTCACAAGACGTTTCGATGACAATACTAGCCCACACACACAATTACATCGACACAGCTGTCAAATTCAAGGGAGCCAACTTTCACATTACTTTTGTCTATGGAGAGCCAGAAGTTTCTCGAAGACAAATGGTATGGGACTCGATCTCGGCGTTAGCACTGGATAGATCAAGCCCCTGGCTACTAACGGGGGATTTTAATGAGATCATAGATAACTCGGAAAAATCAGGTGGTCTAGAGAGGTCTGAGAGAACTTTTTCACCCTTCCGAGAATTTATGGCGCGCAACGACCTGTTTGATCTTCGTCATGCTGGCAACTTCCTCTCTTGGAGAGGGAAGAGAGGACATCACCTTGTCTACTGCCGTCTAGACAGAACGCTGGCAAACAGCTCTTGGTATGAAGCCTTTCCACAAGGTCGTTGCCACTATCTGAAGTTTGAGGGATTTGACCACCGTCCAGTTTACTCTGCTTTCAATGCATCGAGGAAGAAAGGTGGAAAAATATTTAGATTCGACAGGAGACTGAAGGATGTGGAGGAAGTTCGGGACCTGATTGAAGCCACTTGGAATGCTTCACCGGGATCTTCATTGGCTCACCGTATAGCGGATTGCAGAAGAGCAATAGTGCAGTGGAGTCGAAATCATCATACCAACAGCAGGAAAATGATTGAGTCCTTAAGGACCAAGCTAGATGAGGCTATGGCAGACCCGACACTTGCAGAAACCGTATCAGAGATAAACAAAGCTCTCCTGGCTGCTTACAAGGCGGAAGAAGCTTTTTGGAAACAGAGGAGTCGTCTTCTTTGGCTCACTCTTGGGGACAAAAATACAGCTTTCTTTCACGCTATCTCCAAGGGACGTAAGGCACGGAACAAGATTATCGTCCTGGAAAATCCACAGGGGATCCCAGTCTACGAAGAAGACCAGATTGCGACGGAAATTGCACGCTACTTCTCGGAGATATTCACTTCCACAGGCTCAACGAGCGACACAGTGGTCTCGAAAGCTCTCTCACCCAAGATCTCTGCAGCAATGAACCTGAAGCTCACCTCACTACCGACGTCCAAAGAAATAAAGAAAGCACTCTTTTCCATTCATCCCGACAAAGCACCCGGTCCCGACGGATTCTCCGCCTCCTTCTTTAAAGCTAACTGGGACTCAGTGGGAACAGCAATTGTAGACGAGATTCAACAGTTCTTTATCTCTGGAAGCATGCCAGCTACGATCAACGAAACGCACATCCGCCTTATTCCGAAGATACAGAACGCGCTCAAAGTCTCAGAATATAGACTCATTGCTCTATGCAATGTGTACTACAAGATTATCTCGAAACTACTCTCACTACGTCTCCGACCGACCCTAGGTGCACTCATATCGGAAAACCAATCGGCTTTTCTCCCCGGGCGCGCGATTGCTGATAACGTTCTCATTACACATGAGATCTTACACTACCTGAAGAACTCAGAGGCTAAGAAACATTGCTATATGGCGGTCAAGACCGACATGAGCAAAGCCTATGACAGACTCGAATGGGATTTCATTCGCCTTGTCTTTCAGAAACTAGGCTTCGATGACGTTTGGACACATTGGGTGATGCAATACATCACAACAGTCACCTACTCCTTCCTAGTGAACGATTCGGCTCTCGGCCAGGTAGTGCCCCAACGAGGGATCCGACAAGGGGACCCGCTATCTCCCTACATTTTTATCCTTTGCGGTGAGATTTTGTCGGGGCTGTGCAGAGCAGGACAACAAAACGGAGAATTAACAGGAGTCAAAATAGGCCACCATTGCCCTAGAGTTAACCATCTTCTCTTCGCGGATGACACCATGTTTTTTACTAAGACCACGCCCACCTCCTGCTCGTATCTCGCATCCGTTCTTAAGGAATACGAATTAGCTTCGGGGCAGCTTATAAATACTTCGAAATCCTCCATATCCTTCTCGTCGAAGACACCACAGGAAACCCGAATCCGGGTTAAACACATTCTTGGTATTGATAAGGAGGGTGGAGTGGGTAAGTACCTCGGACTGCCAGAACTTTTCTCTAGAAGAAAACGGGATGTCTTCTCCTCTCTAGTGGACAGGATCAAAATCCGAGCAGCCTCGTGGTCTACTCGTCGACTCTCAACGGTCGGGAAATTAACTATGCTAAGATCGGTTCTATCTGCTATTCCGACATATACTATGTCATGTTTCCCACTCCCGATCGGACTCTGTAAACAGATCCAATCTGCCCTTACCCGGTTCTGGTGGGATCAAGATCCGGAGGTTCGTAAACTTTGCTGGGTTTCATGGGAGGCTCTAACACAACACATGGACAAGGGAGGCTTGGGTTTTCGGGATATCCAAGACTTCAACGTAGCCCTCCTGGCCAAGAACTCCTGGCGAATTCTAACCCACCCGACGAATCTCCTAGCTCGCATGCTGTTGGGAAAATATTGTTTTAACACTGCCTTCCTCTCCTCTTCTTGCCCTGCAGGAGCGTCTCACGGATGGAGAGGGGTGGTAGCGGGTTGTCAGGTACTCAAATTACAGCTGGGTAAGGCCATTGGCAATGGTAAAAGTACCATGATCTGGACAGACTCCTGGATGTCATCTACTAACCGGTTTCTACCCTATTGCCCGCCTACGGAAGCAAATAAAGACCTTCGTATCTCTGATCTGCTTAACACGGGGACGGGTGAGTGGAACCGCACAATCGTGGAGACTATCTTCCCAAACTACTTCCAGACGATTCTTTTAATCAAACCAAGCCTACTTGATGCGGAGGATACGTACTGCTGGCTCAGAACAAAATCTGGTTTATACAGCGTGAAGTCGGGCTATTATGCAGCAAGAGAAGAATCAGGTTTTCACCTTACTCTACATCCTCTTCACCAGGCTTTTGACTGGAAGAAGTTTATTTGGCGAGAGGAGACTTCCCCAAAACTCAAATTGTTCCTTTGGAAGCTTTGTCGGGGGGCCCTTCCTCTAGGAATTAATCTCCTCCACCGTGGCTTTGAGACGAATGGACAGTGCCCACACTGCCTGGAACCAGAATCAGAGCTCCACCTCTTTTTCTCTTGCCCCTTTGCAAAACAGGTCTGGGAAGCCGCCCCCTTCGATCATCTACCGGAATTCTCCACTGCTGCTACACTCCATGATGCCTTTACGATCATGTCGACTTTAAAAAGCTTGCCGCCCACGAGTCTAACTAGGAGCCTATCGCCATGGATCCTTTGGAACCTTTGGACCACCCGCAATCTCCTCCTGTTTGAGAACAGAGGTCTATCAAGCAGAGAAACACTGAATAAAGCTACCCTGGCAGCGAGAGAATGGCTCCTTGCCCAAACGAATCAGAAGCCCTCCTTACATCTACCCCATCATCCAACTGATCTCCCCGTTCTTCATGCTGATCTATATTTATGTAACACTGATGCTGCCTGGACAGTGGCCCAACTCGCAGGTTTGGGATGGCGATTTGAGAACCCTGCTGTAGGCTACTCCGCGGAGAACTCACAGGTGGTAGCTCACGTCTCATCCCCTCTCATGGCGGAAGCGCTGGCTATGAGGGGTGCTCTACAGGATGCTAAGCGCAAGTCACTCTCTAACGTCTGGTTCAAAACCGACTTTCAGGAGCTCGCAAGGGCTATCAATTCGAAGACATTTCCGGTGGAGCTTTTCGGGGTTCTCATGGATATCGAGTTTCTATCTTCTTCTTTTGATTTCTTTTTTGTCTCCTTTATTCCTAGAGAAAGCAATGTTACTGCTGACTCTATTGCAAAATCCGCCCTCTACAACTCTACCATTGCTCTGTACTGATTTCGTTTAAATATATAACTCAAGTAGTTGCCCAAAAAAAAAAAAGAAGATTAAGACAAACGAAAAAAAAAGTTCAAAAAAGATTGGTTTGCTTCTCTCTTTTTTTGTACAACAGAGATCGTTTTGTTCGAGTTTGCGATTTTTAGTCGATTTACTACTACTACAAGGTAATCTTTCTAAATATAATAAGTCCGGCCATATAATTTCTGTATCCGTTTCTTTTTGAACTAGTATCCACTTACTCGCAATAACAACCTTGTACTATTTTATTCAAATCGATTTACAAGCCGAGGAGAACTATTCAAAATTATTTTCTTTCTTATGCATTATATCATCAGCCCTGTATATCATACCCTTATTATCTAGTTCAAAATATTTTAAGGGTGTAAATTAATGAGTTAAGTTGACAAAAAAAAATTAATGAGTTAATAAATCTGCACTTAATAAATAAAAGACTAGTCAACATACATAACAGCTGGTTTATTAAGAGGTGAAAAGGGTTGATTAACTTTATATCTTACCATGCGTAAAGTTTCTTCTGTGTTGTTCTAGAATAATTCAAAGTGCTTCTCAAAAGACAAGAAAGCTGTTTTGTTTTGATTAGAACAAAAGAATGGTGGTAATCAACTGGAGTAAGTTGACTTTTCATACAACCACAGCTGCAAACGAACACGTGTCATGCTTGCCCAGTCTGCTCTATTCAATGCATGCTTCTCATCATTTTAGATTCATACTAGGATTGTGGATTTTCTTAAGCATTAAATAAACACTAACATTCTGATATTAATTATTGTGTTCTGATAAATACCACAATACTGGTATACACCCGTGTTGCATCACTCGTAGACTTTTTTTTTTTTCCATCTAATATATTATTTATTATGATAAAAGTACAACAGAGGTCAAGCCCCTTTACAAACTTCCAACAAGGCTTTAAATCACTTGTAGACTTATATTGCACCCTTAAACAAAAACATATTTTCTACCTTAATTTATTTATAATTTAATTTTATCTATTGTTACAAGATTCATGTTTAGTACTTTCTCCATTCTACTATCTCTATAATATTATTTGAGAAGTCAGTTTCATATGTGTCGCGCTCACATTAACTCTCACGATGGTTGATTGCATTGATACTCTTAATGAATTAAAAAACATTTAAATGCTATTATTCTATTTTTAAAATTTTCCAAATAACAATATAAATAAAAAGGAAATATTTGTAAAGTATAAAAAACAATTTCAAAACGAAAATATATGTATATATAATATGATTTCATAAAAAAGAAAAGTACACAAATAGTAATATTTTGTTTAAAAGATATTTTAAAAAACATAAAATATATTTTTGAATTAATAAAATATTTTTCTTATATCTATATATTCTTAGATGAAAAAATATTTGTATACGAAGTGATTTCATAAAAAAAAAGTTCGCACATATCCTCTTGATATTAGAAAAAAATAAGTATTTTTCTTTTAAAACATAATTTTACACAATGTGAATATATAGTTTCAAAGTAATAAAATTGGTTTTATATATCTATCTATTTTATTAGATGATTACATAAAATAACTAAGTAACATAAACTAATATATGATTAATTGACAAAAAATAATTTATCTCTATAATATTATTTGAGAAGTCAGTTTCCTATGTGTCGCACTCATATTAACTCTCACGATGTTTGATTACACTGGTATCATTATTGAATTAAAAAACATTTAAATACTATTATTCTCTTTTTAAATTTTTCCAAATAACAATATAAATAAAAAGGAAATATTTGTAAAGTATAAAAAACAATTTTAAAACGAAAATATATGTATATATAATATGATTTCATAAAAATAAGAAAGTTCACAAAATAGTAATATTTTATTTAAAAGATATTTTTAAAAAACATAAAATATTGACAAAACATAATTTATAATTAGTATTTAATATATATATAATTGTTTTCATATATTTTGTTAACTTTAATATATTAGAATTACAGAAAAAATATATATTATATTTTACTTATATAATATAATTTCTCAAAAATAAAAACATTTTTACTGCATATTTTAAGAGATATTAAAATAAATGCACATTTTTACTACATATCTAAGACAACAATCAATCTAAATGCAAATAAGAAAACTAATAAAAAATTAATATATTTAGAATAAAAATATTATAGTTGAATTTAAAAAATAGAAAAAATTTAATATATCCAAATGATAACCAAATTGATAACTAAATCGGCTATGAAAAAAACAGAACCGATTAGATATAAAATATCTAAAATCATATGTATAATTAAATTAATCGAAACTATACAAATAAATTATAAATTAATATAAAAATAAAAGTAAATGTCATTCAATTATTATAATATATTTAATTTATAAATATTATGTCCGTGCATGAGCACGGGAAAATCACCTAGTATAAAATGTTTTGAATGCTTAAGAAACTTACTTTTTAAAAATAATATTATTAAATAACGTAAATTAAATATAAATTAACTAATCATATATTAATAATAAACTGCTATTGGTTAACAAAGTACCTTAAGAAGCTCAAAATATAAAAGTTATCATCAAAACTTTTCCAAAACATTTTATAGTATTGTGGAACAGAGGAGTTATATTTTTTGCGGGTTACAATTAATATCAAATTAAATAGGTCCAGCAATAAACGAGAATGCCCCCATCAAACATAACGGTAAGTTAGCAAAAAAAAAAGCATAACAGTATGTAACCAGCAGAACAGCTTATTCTATCATACATCATTTGATAATCATTTTTGTGTGTTTAAAAGATCATATTTTACTTTTACTGCTGTAGCGGATAAAACGACACACAAGCGTTCTTGCTTTGTCCAAGTCCAAACGCATCATCACGCCATCATATGCCATTAAATGTTCACCTTACTCTTCGATTTCGTACGGACGATAAATCTGAGTTAAAAGCATTTAATGTTTGGAAACTCCCACCAGCAAATAACCAGTTAACCCCAGCACTAATTACATCATTATTGGTCAGTGTTTTCATTTTTTGTGGGAAGTCGGTGGTCCAACTAAAAATACAATGCATTTTTACATTTATGCATGATGTATATACATCATATAAACTATGTAGAAAATGCATGTACAATTAATTGTACATTACATGTATAAATACGACAAGGGGATCCAATACACGTAAGTGAACAATTTAAATTGACATAATTACAATTCGTATAGCATATATTCCCTTTGATGGGTTCAGTGTATATATATATATATACGTGTTCGATACAAATATATATATGATTTTTCTTTTGAAATATACTTCCTCCGTATTTTTATAAATGACGTTTTAGAGGTTTTGTTTTGTGTCAAATTATTTGACGTTTCCAATTTTTTATGCAAAATATAGTGAACTTTGACTTTATATACCGTTGCACTATTGCTATGATGCACACCAAAGATGATAAACAAGAGGTTATAATAGACAATAGAACAACTTCCTTAATACTTGTGCAATCTTCCAAAACGTCAACTAAATAAATATAGAGAGAATATGATTTAGAAGCCGAATTAACCAGTTTTCAATATATAAACAAAATCAAGTACTGACTGTAAAATCTGCCGAGCATAAAAACATCTAAACGTGTATATGCACTCGGAATTTTGAATACAGATCATATAATAGCACAAACATATAATAGACTAAATTTTCACCCTTGTGAACTTAGATATGAAAGTAACGTGTCTGTCAATTTGTTTTTTTAAACAGTCAGTGATATTAGTTTTAAAAAACAGTACGTGAATCTACTATCTACAACACGGGTAAGCTAAATAGATTGTCAAATAACAAAAAAAAAACTAAAATTAAAATATGGTTTTATAAGAAATTGAGGAAAGTGATAAAAAAAGATTTGGATGTGACACAGAGAATCCAAGAATGGAGAGCAGCTTGACATTGCGACAAAGAACATGGCGCAATCTCCGTTTTGCAGTGCAGTGCTGAACCGAAGTCTTTTTGAATAAACTACAAAATTCATATTAAAATAAATAAATACAAAGAACCAATGAAATGTCACTTTCTCCGCATAATGACAGCAATAATAATATCTACCATTCCAAAGTCCCAAAAATTCTGCAGTTATTGGTCGTTTTCGTTACCCGATTCCACTTTGTACTTACATTTCATACTGTCTTTTTTCAAATACTAAACATTACCTACGTTTGTTTAAATTTTTTAGAAACTAATATTGAATACATGTTAGCATTGGTATACATTTTCATTGAAAAAACATCCTCAGTTTTCTACAAATGTAGATATACACGTTAGCATAGGTATACATTTTCATTGAAAAAAAAACTGGTCCGGGTCCATTCAAATGCCTATATATATTATTTTGTCGAACTTTGAAATTGAATCCAAATGATACCACTTGTTTGACATTATTTTTGAGCAACTCACTAGTTTGACATATTAAAAATCTAAATTATATATTTAGATAGATCAAGATTCTGGAAGAGGAGCAGTGCAAACCAACTAACAAATGAAGGTATTTTTACTACTATAACTTGTGGTTGTGACTTAGCAAATAAACATACAATTGCAAATAAAAATTCGTTTTAGCCATATACATAGTCATACTAATTTGTTAGAAAAAAAACAAGTGGGAAGAATTTGTATTCTCAAAGACTCGTGATATTTTTTTTCCCTGATTCTGTGATTTACAAACATTTATCTCGATTTCCAAACATTTACATTGATATCAAATGAGCTGGTCCTCTATAGTATTCCATCTGTTTCAAACTGTAGATAATTTTGCTTAAAATACCAATATTAAGAAAGTGGTTACTTGTCAAAAAAAATACTCACTCTGTTTCAAAATGATTATATTCTTAAAAAAATTGTTTCGAAAGATCAATTTTTACACTTTCAATGCATATAATAATGATAAAAGTAAATTTCAAAAAATTATTGTATTTATTGAATTTTTATTGCCTACCTCTTATTGAGATAGTTAAGAACAAAAAGTAATTAATTTCTAATCAAAATTTAATATGAATTCTTAATTTGTTTGATAATTTTAAAACATATATCTTATCAAAACAGAGAAAGTACCATTTAATATATATCTTCAACCAAATATAAAAAAACTACATAAATTAACTGGTATAATAATAAAACCTGCATTGAAATATTATTAAAAGTATTTATATTGTAAAACAAACTTTTTTTGATAAAACTAGTTATATGAAACAGAGGAGTATAAAGAAAGAATAAAAACTCTATATCACTGTTCTAATATTGTGACGGAACCATCGGAGATCCGTGAACTAGAAACATATCCAGATTAATTGGATAAAACCAGTTTTGTTAGTAATTTACTATTGAAAAATTATATACTTTTTAAATTTAAAATGATTTTTTAAACAATTGTTTAAAAAGTCGATTTCTCTCTCCTCCTTCTTCTAATAAACTTAAATCTTTCATTTTTCCGTTCTCTTTGTTTCTATTTACATTCTTTTTTCCAACCACTTAGACTATTTCCAATGTATTTTGCTATTTTTACCTCTAAAATAGATGAATTTTATAACAGAGATGAGATATGCTCCAATGTATTTTTCTAAAATAGCAATTTCTAATATATAGAGTAAAAAAATAGAAAAAGAATACTTCTTCATCTATAAATAGAGGAAAAAATAAAGATATCTATTATAGATGAAGAAATAGAAGTGAGTTTGAGCAATTTCAACTCTAAATGCCTATTATAAAAGTGAAAATAACAATGAGTTGAAGATGCTCTTAGAACATCATTAACGCATGACTCTTATATTTAGGTTTTTAAGTTTTTTCGATTTTATTTTAAAAAACAACAACCATGAAGTACAATACAGAAGCTAACTCTTGCGGAAGAGGTAAAAGAGTGAGTTTTTTTTAAAAATGAACCCCACTTGGGACCCACCACCTAAGAACAACACTAAAAGTCATCGATATTAGTGCTCCTCTGTGATTTTGGCAAACCATGTAGATGTGCTTCTCTCTCTTTTTTTTTTGATTAATCTGGAGGTATCTCAAGCCCATGGAGAGGCCCAGACTAATTCCCAAGTAGAGGTACAGCCCACAGATAGACTATTTTTCCGGGTATTCAAATGAGCCCTAAAGCATAGGCCTATATTCGTGTTAGGTGACTGAGATAATTGTGACTTAATTTCGCCCCCTCTTCTTACCACTCGACCACAATCACCCGGTCAATGCTTCTCTTTTTCTTGAAGGTAATAAGATGTGGTACAGTAGTTTGCGGCTCTTCTCAACATGTTTTTTTGTGGTGGTGTTTTTAAGTTTCCTTTTAGATTGGTTTATGATTTTGTGGATCGGTGTTTCATCGATTAAGTTCTCGTGAGGTTCATTCTTTAGAATGTCATTGGTCCTTTTGGGTTCATACTAAGGATGAGCATCAATATCGCTAGTTTCGTGACTTCGAACGTCATTGAGGACTAGTATTTATGCTCTGAAGTGTCGCCGAGGATTAGGATTCATGTTATTTGGAGTCGTCAGAGATTTGTCACACTTTTACGGTTTTATGATCCTATTATTGTATAGCTTTGTGTTTAGTTTTTTTTTTTATTCGATTAGATGCAACTTTTTTTTTTGTAACCCTCTCAAAATGAGAAGTGGTAACAATTTACAAAAAAAAATCAATTCTTTATTGTTTTGTCTTTCAAACTATTAAAAATATTTTATATTTTATAACTCATAGTAATAATATTATAACTAAAAACGTTGGTTTTATATTTGAAATCAAAATAGTAAATTTTCATTTAATATTTGTTTCCGTACTTAAATTATGTCTTATAACTAGGTGTTTTGCATGCACTTGCATGCTTAGTATTTTTACAAAACAATTGCAAATAAATAAATATCAATTTAAAAACCACAAAATAATTTATTTTATGCTTCTGAAATATTTAAAAATAATTATTTTTTATACGATAAGTTTCTTTATTTTAATTTTGAAAGATTTATTTTACCATGTAAAATAAATTTGAAAACATTCATACATACATAAAACTATATATATATATACATATATTGGAATTTAAATTTATTTCAAAATATTATGATATAAAGTATTTGTGGATAACATAATATATAATTGTTTTAGATAATGATGATTATCAAATTAATAAAAAAATTAATGAGTTATTATCTATCAAGGTAGTTATATATTAACAAATCTAATTTGTTTATGAATTAAGTATTATAAAAAATTAAACGCTCTAAATTTTACGGTGAGAGCGAATAAATCATCACACAATAAATAAATATTTTTGATTCTTTTCAATTTCCAACTTGTTTTGATAAATTATCAAAATGAATGATCTTGATTATCATAATTTTATCTTGAAAATAGATGATTCATTTTATCTCATGTGATATGCATATTAATCCAATCTCATGTGAACATATAAATAATATTTTAATAATACTAAAGTAAATATAAAAATTTAACTATGATATAATCCTATAGAGTTTTAATCATTTTCAATATAATTCTAAATTATCAACTAAATCACTAAAATTATTTATTGAAATTAATAATTTGGTATCAAATATGATTCATTATAATTAAGTTTAAAATAATTACTTATGTAAGTTAATAAATTAATAAATTAGTAAGAAAATAATGAAAACATGAAAATAAATAAAATTAAATAAAATTATAAAGAACATGAAAGACTTTCTCTCGATAATATCATAATGATATTTAATATATGATTTTAATAGTTAAATTTATCTTATAATTAACATATAAATATTTAGAAAGGAAATTCATTTTTCAATTATACATAAATTTTTTTAATAGTATTGTTTAAACTAAAAAATTACGGAATCAGTTAGAAGCTAATAATAAATCAATAACATAGCTAAACATTTTGAAACTAATAAAAATACGACAAATAAGAAAAACTAAACTAAAAATATATAAATTTAAGATTATCAAAATAAAATTCGTAAATCATATTTATGATTCATTAAAGATATATTATAAATTAACAAATTAGTGATTTAGCTAAAAACAAATAATAAATCAATAATTTAGCTAAAATCTAATAAAATATTACAAATAAGCAAAATATCCTAAAATCATGGAGAGTGTGACAAATCAGCAAAACCACTTCATAAATAATATTATAGATTACTTTTTGAAGTATTTAAGAACCAGATTTTTTATGTTTGTAAAATTTACCGAAGATAACTAGCAAAACATGTAGATATAATTTTATTTTTATTCCATGATTGTAATTAATTAAATTTGGTTGAGTCCGTTTAAAACTTGTTGAACCATATTGATCTATGATCGAAAACTTTTCAGATTTAGTTACGAGTCTCAACCTCCAGGAATATCGGAGATGGCCCTACCGCTTAGAATGGGCAGATGGTGTTTCACGGACGGATCCTGGAAAGCAGGAGATACCTTTTCTGGGCAGGGATGGTTCAGTACCTTAGAAGGATTTCAAGGACTGTTGGGAGCTAGAAACACAAGAGCAAGTCAATCACCATTACATACGGAGGTTGAGGCTCTTATTTGGGCTATGGAGTGCATGAGGAATTTACGGCAATATAGTGTTACTTTTGCAACGGATTGTTCTCATTTGGTGAAGATAGTTTCGGAACCAGAAGAATGACCGGCTTTCGCAAGCTACTTGGAGGATATCAGAACCCTCAAGAGAAGTTTTCACAGCTCGGAAATTATTCATATATCAAGGGCGCATAACAAGAAGGTGGATAGCTTAGCACGTGGTGTGAGGCAACAGACGTCGTTTACCGTCCATATGGATACAAAGCAACCAATTTGGTTTACAGAGTCCACATGAGTCTGTAATCTTGACGACAAAAAAAAAAAAAAAGTTACGAGTCTGGTTTTAAAACATTTGCTCTCTAAATCAAAATTTTTACATCACCACTTATAAAGAGCAAAACATTACTTTTATTTCCTAACTTCAAAGTTTGAAACATGGAAAAAATTTTAAACCCTTCTTAAACATTTCATAAAATATTCTAAATCTTTTTTTTCCAACATAAAATATTCTAAATCAATTGTCTTAATACAATTATTTTTAGTATATTTTCTCTGTTTCTGAAGTCCTGATACTTTTTTTGTAAAACATTACATCAAATTTAGTTCCTATAGACTTATTTACTAATTGTAATCAATATCATTAGAATAGGAGACTCCTACAACAATCAGCATCACTGGGAAAATTGGACATGGCTTTGAGAACAAGCCTGACACAGTCTCTTCAATCTATGGAGTCAACTCTTTGGCTTCTTTTCCTTTCTACCTTTTGATAATATTGAACCTTTCTGTTGCCCGTGAATTGTTTGCTACAATCGATAGCATTTTATTAGTACTCAATAAAGTTTAAAAATCGGTAATACCAATTACAAACCTACACGTGTATTTTGTTGACGATTACTGATGCAAGGCATGCTGACCGAAATGAGTATATGGATTAGCAAGTCAAAGTATCTAAAAAACAAATATTAAATCAGTCGGTGCTACAGTAGAGAGTTTGGTATGTTTGGGTAGTAAATGTTTTCTCNGCCCCATAATGTGAAAAACGAATGTAGATTCACTGCTTTAACTTTTAGGTAAGTAACTGAACGGTACTACACTATACTACTACTATAGTTTCTTTTGTTACATTTTTTACTGTTAGAAAAACCAAAGATATTATATCGAAGGACCAGTCTCAAAAACGACGTGTGGTTTTAGTTCTTTCT
>OVBX01004237.1:0-15030 GCA_900406325.1 Erucastrum elatum
AACATGATGCGCACCGTGAAACAAATTTCATGAACAATCTTCTTGATTTGTTTTCGTGAGAAAAATTTCTCGCAAGATTATTAATTAAATTGTTTTTTTTTTTAATTTATCTATGTAATACTATCAAATTTCAGATAGATTATCTATGTAATGATCTTTAATAAATTGTCCACTGTTTTCTTATCCAACATCTTTCCAAAAATAAAATAAACCAATAAAGAATAAAGAAAATTAATTGTCTTGGATCCAATCGTTGGCTATCTCTATTATTAAAATAGAAATACAAAAACATATTACCCCTTAATTTTTCAACTTATTTACAGTAGAATGCCACTGAAGTAATAAATTTAACTATCTTTAGTTAATGTTGTTTTTGCCAGTTTATTAATGAATTTTCCTTATTCTAAATATTACCAAAAATAAAATCAGGCTACAATGATATAAGGAAGTCAATTTTTTTTTGGAAACTAGATCTAAATTGTTTTGCTATAAAAACCTTTCATTAATGATTGAAATATATTTATTTGTTGAGTTATTATTTACTCCAATTCGATTTTTCTCACTTTTTTAAAGAAAGAAAATAATAAATTAAAATCGCCTAATTTGTTTTCAAAATCTTTCTTTTCCCTTGATTTTTTGATCAATTTTTAATAATTATGAAAATTTAATGTAAAAATTCAATCCAAAAAAATTTGACCACTTACATCGAATAATTATTTGACCAACTATCTAATATTAAATGATGTGAATCATTAAAATCCATACTATTTTCCAAAATTGCGCTTACCATAATATTGTGTATACCGAATATATATTACAATATAGTTCACGTGATATTCTTTTGAAATTGGCAAAAATCATTTATAAATGAGTTTTGAATTTATGGACCATTTATAAATTTTCATATTACAAATATTATTTAATATAATCAAAAAATTAAAAACATAAAATAAATATCCGCCCGGTCGGGCGGGTCAAGGTCTAGTTCATGTTAGATGGTTAGGCAGCCGCTACAACCAGTGGTGGAGGTAGCCTTCAGGGAGGGGGTCACTTGACCCCTATGAATTTTTATTACAAATAAATTTACTTGTATTTTTGGTTTAAAAACTGGTGAAATGCTGTAAAATTAGTATAATTAATGACTCCAGTAGTATTTGCTCAAAATTAACTGAAACCCATGTTTTCAGTTTTGTTGATTCCAATTAGTTTTGTGGCTGGCTCCGCCACTGGCTACAACTAGACAGCAAAGAAACGTGATCACTATCGATTACATTTTTTTCCGATACTACATACTTTTTGATTACAAAAACAGAAATGAAGGTTGTAATAAATTGTTGCTTATAACAATCAATGCAATCGGATCATAACTTAAACACTTGTGAAATTGTTGCTTATATTCTTGAAAATTTAATTGTTGCTTCTGTGTGCAACAATTTGAAAACAATGCAAGTTATGATCCGATTAAATTGTTGCTTCTGTGTACAACAATTTAATTGTTGCTTATAACAATCAATGCAATCGGATCATAACTAAGTCTTGTTGAAGAGAATATTTGATAGAACAATGACATTGTTTTTGTTTTCACTTCTGTGTATAATGTGGACAGTCATTCGACCAATGAGTCAATGACATTGTTTTTGTTTGGCATTCGCATAAACATTTTTCTGTCCATGAGTTTCATTCTCATTCAGAACATGACTGGAAATAAAGATTGCTTTCTAACGACATTCTCATGTTTCAGTTGTGTATCTAATGTTCTGAAAATCCATCAGAGCTAGATGTTATGTTGTATTTTAAATTGACGAGTAATTCACTTGTTTTAGTGAAAAACTTTAATTTTGATTAGCTCTAAAAAATTCCACAACTTTGATAGATTTACTAAAAAACTCCTCAATTCTGAGTTTTTCTGAGAAGATCTCTATACAACAAGACTTAGTCAACAGGTCGTACTTTGGCTTTCATTTTGCATTCCACGTTTCTTTATTTTTCTTCTTCTTCACCCGATACTCCCTACTTTCTCTCTCTGAGCCTCTTTTACGTTCGTCCTTCCACCTTCTTCTCTCTATCTCTCCCTCCCTTCCTTAATAACTCTGGACATCTCGTATTTTTCAACCATCATTCATATCCATTCTTCCTCTTCTCACAAATTCTCAGGTACTCTTTCTCAATCTCTGTCTCCATCGCATTCTGATCTAAACTTGAGTTTGAAACGTTTATCCATTATGGGTTTCCTTCTGATCCGCAATTTCTAAGATAAGTTTCTTTTGTTCATTATACAACGAAACTCTGATCAAACACGATGACTTTTGTCCGTTTATGTTCTGGCCTTGCCAAACATGTTCTCTCTCTCGGCCTAAGAACTTTTGTTTTTGTAAAAGTGTCTTGCCTAAGAACTTTCCTCTTTCCACTTAACATCTAAGTTAATATTATAATTAAACTTGTCAAAGATCTTATTTTTCCATAAAATGTATTCAACTTTTGTCCGTCTTTATCTTTGTTTTTCATTCTTTCATTCAGGTCCCACTTGCAAAATACATTTTTCTTCCCTCCTATGATCTGTTTATACATTATTTTCTTTTTTTTACTCCAACCAGTAATCAGCAGCTGCATGAGCTTCATATTTGCTGGCTGTTTAGTTTGTTTATAAATTTTTTTCTCAATACCAAGAACATAACACTTTTGTGGTGGTTTTATTTTTTAACTTCAGATTCTTCTGAATCTCAAAATGCTAAGTTTCTCTAGAACCAGAAGTCCAGGGAGAAATACAAGCCCTCTTGCAGGAGGTTGGTCTACAATCAACCTATCGTTTTTTTTCACAATATGGAAACAATTTCGAAAAATGGGTAAATAAAAAATAGTTTCTTCAATTTTCTAACATTTCAGGGATGGATTATTTGGAACCCAAAAGAAAGAGCACTGTCATGGGCAGGCTTATATTGATAGTTTCTCTTACAGCTCTATGCATTACAATGCTCAAAAACGCACCTAGTTTCACTTCACCAACCGTGGTAAGTCACTCCACTCCACAGTCCTCTATACTAAGATATCTTATCTGTTACTCTTTACTTAATGTGTGACTACATTTCTACCGAACCTACTTGTGTATATGTAATTTTGTTGTTCTTCACAGTTCTCTAGCAGCCAGGAAGGAGTGACACATGTATTAGTCACAGGTGGCGCTGGATATATCGGTTCGCATGCTGCATTGAGGCTGCTAAAGGATTCATACCGTGTAACCATTGTGGTAACGTTTGTTTCTTTAGTGACAAGTATTCAAACTGCAATGTTCGGTTATGTAATATTTCGGTTATGTAATATTTATATCTTTCCCACAAACAGGACAATCTTTCTCGGGGAAATCTTGGCGCTGTCAAGGTTCTACAGGGATTGTTCCCAGAAGCTGGGAGGCTTCAGTTCATTTATGCTGACTTAGGAGATGCCAAAGCTGTAATCTTTCACATTCGTAAGATTCTTTTGTATGAAGTATGGTTTAGTTTTCTTATCTGAAACATTTCAGGTGGAGAAAATCTTCTCAAAGAACGCGTTTGATGCTGTTATGCATTTTGCTGCAGTAGCTTATGTTGGAGAGAGCACTCTAGACCCTCTAAAGTACAACTTCTAGCCATTGCTTGTAGTTCTTTGTGGCCTAATCTCATGTACAGTTACTGTAATAATTTATCTGGTTTTTGTTTTGTAGGTATTACCACAACATTACATCAAACACACTAGTAGTTCTTGAAGCTGTGGCTAGACATAAAGTGAAGAAGTTTATATATTCAAGCACATGTGCCACTTATGGAGAGCCTGATAAAATGCCTATCGTTGAAGTTACTCCACAGGTACTTAAAACAGTTTCTTAGAAACCCTCTCATGCGTATGATCATGTCTCATAATATTTGGAAATTATCGGTTTTCAGGTCCCCATCAACCCTTACGGAAAAGCTAAGAAGATGGCTGAAGATATGATCCTTGATTTCTCTAAGAACTCTGACATGGCCGTCATGATCCTAAGGTCAGTGTTCTGTTTTTATTTCAGAAGCTTAAGAGTTTCCTGATTCTTAGACTATCAATGCCTGACCATCTTTTTGACATTTTCACAGATACTTTAACGTGATCGGTTCAGACCCGGAAGGAAGACTAGGAGAAGCTCCAAAGCCAGAGCTACGTGAACACGGACGCATATCAGGTGCTTGTTTTGATGCAGCTCGTGGTGTGATTCCAGGCCTTCAGGTCAAAGGAACAGACTACAAAACAGGAGATGGAACCTGTGTTCGAGACTATATAGACGTCACTGACCTCGTTGATGCTCACGTGAAGGCTCTAGAGAAAGCTAAGCCAAGAAACGTGGGAATCTACAATGTAGGTACTGGAAAAGGAAGATCGGTGAAGGAGTTTGTGGAAGCTTGTAAGAAAGCAACAGGAGTGGATATACAAGTAGATTTCTTGCCTAGACGACCTGGAGATTATGCAGAGGTTTACAGTGATCCAGCAAAGATTCTGAGGGATCTTAATTGGTCTGCTCGTTTCACTAATCTTCAAGAAAGTCTTGAAGTTGCTTGGAAGTGGCAAAAGACTCATCCTCATGGATATGCTTCTTCTTGAAAGACAAGACCAGAACAAAAGAAATAACAGTTTAGTTGTAATCTTTTTGCATATTTTTTGAGAGATTGGCTTATAGAAAGGAATTAATATATTACAGACTTACAGTTCAATAATTGATTTGGCTATTTAATACAATTATGTAAGAATTCGTCAGATATAATACAGTTTTTTTTTATTCTCCTAAAAGTTCTGCTAATTTTGTTTATGTTTTTCTATAACATTAGCTTATACATAAGAGTAATCTAATCACACAATGGGTAACGGGCTGGTGAGACAGGACTCTCCCAGGCACTACTACCAAGACATGAAGGCAACGTCTCCAACGTTTCAAAAGTAGCGATAGTGACCACTCATCTCGTTACCCGTTCAGGAAAGTATCCCCCGGTCCGTCGAAGGTTTCCTTTTGGAAGCCCTACTTCTTTTCCAAAAACAGCGTCCTCCAAGAACACATCTTCTCAAATCTCAAGCCTCATCTTCTTGCATTCCCATCAAATTTCCTCTGCAAGTCAGTCTTATCGGCTTGTTTGTCGAAGTAAAGCCTCTGCGTATCAACTTTGATCATCACTTTCGTCTTCCTAGCATTTTCAAGTACTCAGTAACATGGCACGATGCTTCTCAAAAGAAGAAAAAGGGAAAGGCGTAGTACCTGAAGAGAAGGAATCTCAGATGAAACGAATCAAGGCACCAAGTGTGGATAACTCAGCTCTAATCAAGGAGAATGCGCTGACCCTGATAGGAAGAGTTACTAACCCAAGAGAACAAAGAATTTGGGCTCTAATTCCAGCTCTGCCACGCAAATGGCAACTACAGGGGAGAGCTTCAGGTTCAGATCTGGGAAATGGCTGTTTCCAGTTCAGGTTCGAGAGGGAAGACGACCTACAGCGTGTTCTAGACAACAGACTATATCATTTTGCTTACTGGATGGTGATACTACAAAGGTGGGAACCAGTTATATCTACGTCCTTCCCCTCTCAGATCCCGTTTTGGGTGCGAATAAAAGGGTTACCTCTTCACTTCTGGATGGATGAAATGGTTTGTAACATCGGTAGAGATCTAGGAACTTTCCTCACCCATGAGCTCACTAAAACGACAGCGAGGGTTAAGGTCCTGGTAGATGGACTAAAACCTTTAATCAAGGAAGCGATTATCGAGTATGACTCAGGAGAAGAGAGTAAAATCTACCTGGAGTACGAAAGACTGGAGAATCACTGCTCCTCCTGCCACTCCCTGACTCATCTTAAGAAAGACTGCCCTCGCTACCCTGCAGAGTTAAGATTAGAAGAGGCCACACAGAGCGGAGGTCCCCTAACCATTGGTGAAGAAAGAAAAACCAAGCAGCGGGAGGACCATCACCGTAACGACAGACAAGACCTGGCCAGCAGAACCTACAGAGAAGAAGAAGCACCGAGAAGGGGAGATCTCACTTCTGCCCCTAAGCCTGACCAACTCCCTGATAATTTCCACGAAAGAGTGGACCGACATGGAAGGCCCTTCGGAGCCAGAGTCGCTACCAAACAGTCTAGAGCTCCTCCTCCTACAGCCCCATTAGAAAAATCCAGGGGTGAACCCCTAAGCTGGAGAGCAACTGGGCTACACAGTGACACTACGGTTTCTATCCCCAAGCCTCCTCCTTTCACACAAATGCGACAGGCCACAAGAAATAAGGCACCCCTAGGGCGATCCCTCTTTCCTCCAAAGCTCAGTGAATGGATAAGGAAGCCTAACGAAGGGCCTATATTAGTACGAGTACCTACAGTCAACCAGGAACCCGAGTCACACGCCACACAGCAACAGGAACATCAAGAGGACCCAAATGAATCAGCTCAAAACCAGGTTCTGAACGCCCTAAATGAAGCTACAAGACGTTACCTTAGCTGTTCGGATCCAACGGAAGCTGCTGCGCGTAGACAAAGGGTACTAACAAGCGACGCTAGAGGGGAGACGAAGGAACATGTAGCGAAGTTACTAAGACTACAAGCAAACTCGGGTAAACCTTCTGAAGCACCCCAAGGCTATCAAACGCCCCCTCGAGTAAACAAGGCACAAATTATGCAAGAGCTACAAGATACCACTCAACAATACCTCTGCTGTGCTGACCCGGTCGAAGCAGCTGCTAGAAGACAAAGGGTGTTGGCAGACGACAATGATAATATCATGGAGAGAACTGCAAACATGATCTTAGAAGCATCAGTAGATCAGAGACGCCCCTTATCCCCCTGGGAGATGGGTCATAAATCTTTGAGTCCCCCTGGTATAGACTTTGACGTGGCTATGCAACCCTCAGATACTGAAGTAACTCCTCCACCAATCATAAGAAATTTGGAGGATCTAAGTAGAGATGGACACACCCCTGAGAGCACTTTCCCTCCGAGGGAAGAACAAGCCCAACCTGCAAAGATCAAATCCATCATCATCAGTCCAACAGAAAACACAACTACTGAAAGTGAACACCTTTCAAAAACCATCGAAGTAGCAGATGATGAGGAGACTCTACAGGAATTCCAAAACAAAAAGAAGAAAAGTAAGACCCCTAGCACTACGAGACTCCGCTCACCAAGACTGTCTCCTAACATTCTCAGAGGAGCTAGCTCAAAGAAAAGAAAGCTCTCGCAAATCCAGCACTCACCAGGAAATAGTAAGAAGAGGTCTACGGGAGAAGCTTCAAAGTCCCAAACTCTGGCAGCTACTAAGCTTACGACGCGAGTTCTACCAGGAGTAATGCCCTCAGGAACCAGACCTGCCATACAACTTATTCCTGCAAGTACAAAGAAACTCTTAGGAGCTCAAGGAACATCGTCTCAACAAGGTCAATCAAGCCAGGGAGGCGGAAGATCTTTACCTGCGAGGAAAGGCACAAAGGATCAGACCAAGAATACTGCAGCGCTGAAGCAGAAGCGGGATTTTCGGTCTCTTCCTCCCCCGGCTCCTTAGTCGTACTGAGCTGGAAATGTTGTGGGTTGGGGAACCCCATAACAGTCCAGCGTCTGAAGGAGATCCATCGCAGGAACTCCCCAGACATCTTCTTCCTCATGGAAACGAAAAACAATCAGGAAGTGGTTCTTGAAAAGCTAAAATGGCTCTCCATAGAGAAGTATCATGTTGTTCCCCCAAACTCTCCAGGAGGAGGTGGCCTTTTCCTCATCTGGAAGAAGGAAATCAATCTCACCGTTAGAACAAGCACAAAAAACTTTATTGATACCGTGATTGAAGACAAGGGTAAAACCTATCAGGTCACCTTTGTTTATGGAGAACCGGATCACACCAAACGTCACCTTATTTGGGATGAACTATCAGCCTTGCAAACATCAACGGGAAACCCGTGGCTCTTGACTGGGGATTTTAACGAGCTCACAGACAACAGCGAGAAGAAAGGAGGTCCAGAGAGGGCGGAAGGGACTTTCTGCTCTTTTCGAGCTTTCCTGTCAAGCAATGATCTGTTTGATATTAAGCACTATGGAAACTATCTGTCGTGGAGGGGAAAAAGAAACACTCACCTCGTTCAATGCCGACTGGATAGGTCAATCAGCAATAGTGAATGGTTCGATACCTTCCCTTCCTGTAGGTGTCAGTATCTCAAGTATGAAGGATCAGACCACCGGCCTCTGCTCACATTCCTAGATATAAGAAGGAAGAAAGGTGCAAAAATCTTTAGATTCGACAGGAGATTAAAAGACAATCCTGAGGTCAGGAAGCTGGTTCACAAAACATGGAATGATGTACCTCATCTGGATGTGGAAGCAAAACTATCCCAATGTAGGAAAGCGATCTGTAACTGGAGCAGGGCTTTCCACGAAAACAGTAGGAAAGCCTTGGAGAATCTACGCTCCCAACTGGATGAAGCAATGTCTGACCCTGTATCAAGAGATGATCTAATTCATGAGATAAACACAAAGCTGCTTCAGGCCTACAAAGCAGAAGAGGAATACTGGAGACAACGTAGCAGACAACTGTGGCTTACCCTAGGTGACTCTAATACAGGCTATTTCCATGCATCCACAAAGGCCAGAAAATCAAGAAACAGATTAACAGTCATAGAAGATGACGATGGCATACCGTGGTTTGAAGAGGAAAAGATTGTAGAAGTCATCTGCAAATATTTTGATAGTATCTTCACCTCAGAACAACATGAAGACCTGCAGACAGTGGAGAAGGCACTCCACCAGTGCATTACTGATGAGATGAATGAAGCTTTGATCAAGGAACCAACAGCGAGAGAAATAAAAGAAGCAACCTTTGCAATTCATCCAGATAAGGCCCCAGGTCCTGATGGATTCTCTGCCAGCTTTTTCCAGGCCAACTGGGATGTAGTTGGACCAGACGTAGTGAGCGAAATCCAGAAGTTCTTTGCGACAGAGACTCTCCGAACCTCGCAAAACGTTACACACGTTAGATTAATTCCCAAAATCTCGGGAGCAAAGAGAGTGGCAGACTATCGGCCTATTGCCTTATGCAACGTTTATTTCAAAATCATTTCAAAGCTACTGGCACTCAGACTCAAACCTATTCTACAGTTCATAATTTCAGAGAACCAGTCAGCTTTTATCCCAGGAAGAGCTATAGTAGACAACATTCTGATTACCCACGAGGTTCTACAATATCTGAAAACATCTCAAGCTCAGAAGAAATGCACAATGGCGGTCAAGACTGATATGTCTAAAGCATATGACAGAATGGAATGGGGTTTCATCTCACAAGTACTTACTAAACTAGGTTTCCACGAGAAATGGATCAAGCTTATTATGCAATGCGTGACTACAGTATCCTACACCTTCCTAATCAATGACTCGGTGCTAGGAGCGGTCAAACCCAATAGAGGCATTAGACAGGGAGATCCACTATCTCCTTACCTCTTTATTCTCTGTGGACAAGTGCTCTCTGGCCTATGCAAACAAGCAGAAAGAGAAGGTACCTTGCAAGGGGTTCGTGTGGCAAGGGGAAGCCCGAGAGTAAGCCATCTTCTTTTTGCTGATGACACTATGTTCTTCTGCTACTCGACACCCGAGTGCTGCAACAAACTGAAGGATATTCTGTGGGAGTATGAACAAGCATCAGGGCAAAAGATCAACAAGGAAAAATCAGCCGTGACGTTCTCCTCCAAAACCTCTGCAGAAACAAAGCAAAGCGTCAAATCACTCTTGGGAATTTCTAAGGAAGGGGGCACAGGTAAATACTTGGGCCTACCTGAGCATTTTGGCAGAAAAAAGAAGGACCTATTCACAGCTCTAGTAGATAAAATTCGACAGCGAGCCACAAGCTTATCTACGCGCTTCCTCTCCAGAGCAGGCAAGCTCACACTGCTGAAGGCTGTACTCATGGCCATTCCAACGTTCTCCATGTCGTGTTTCGAGTTGCCTGTAAGTTTATGCAAACGCATACAATCAGTACTAACAAGATTTTGGTGGGACAATCCAAATGGAAAACGTAAAATTGCATGGGTAGCTTGGGACAAGATGACTAAACCTAAAGCAGGAGGAGGTTTGGGCCTAAGGGATATACAGATATTCAACCAAGCCTTACTAGCTAAACAAGCATGGAGGATACTCACAAAGCCAGAAAGTCTGCTAGCGCGAGTTCTACTAAGAAAATACTGCCATTCGGTATCCTTCATAGATACGTAAGTTCCTACGGTTTGCTCTCATGGCTGGAGAAGTATACTACGTGGTAGGGATCTACTAAGAGGCGATCTAGGAAGGGTAATTGGGAATGAGGAGACTACTAAAGTGTGGAAAGATGTGTGGATCTCCCTAGATAACCAAATGAAACCACTTGGTCCTATACTAGAGGCAGATATGGATCTTACAGTCTCCGATCTCCTAACTTCAGACATGGAATGGAATCAGACCAAGATCGAAGCTATCTTACCTCACTTATCGAAGGAAATCCAAATGATCCAGCCTAGCTTAGCTAAAGCAGAAGAACTCTGTCATCTGGCAACCTCTACCCTCAGGGGTCTATACAACCCGATCGGGATACTTCTCTGCAACAATGCAGACAGCTACAAGACCAGAATCATCTCCAGGAACCTTTGACTGGGTTAAAGATGTGTGGTCGACAGCTTGTTCACCAAAACTGAAGCTTTTTGTGTGGTCAATCATACAGAAAGCTCTGCCATTAGGGGAGAACCTGCATCAAAGAGGGCTCCTTTCAGGCTCGCGGTGTAAGAGATGCAATGAGGTTGAGACTACGATTCATACCTTTATTCAGTGCCCCTTCGCTCAGGAGGTATGGAAAAGAATCCCTCTCAACCGTGTAGTTCACCTAGCTACACTAGAGAGATTCACAGATGCGGTCGTAGCATTCAAGCATACAATTTGTCTTCCGCCAACGGGAATCACCGGAATCATCCTCCCGTGGATCTGCTGGGCCCTCTGGAACGCAAGAAACCAACTAGTATTCGAAGATAAGACGATGTCATCTACAGAAGTCGCAACAAAAGGACTACGATTAGCAAGAGAATGATCATCAGCACAAAGCTTAATCACCTCAACCAAAGCTCAAATTCACCACTTACCTCATCCGAAATCACGATTGCAGTTAACCGTGGATGATCCCCTGCTCATGACATGTAGATCAGATGCGGCTTGGGATGGTAGAAATATGAGGGCTGGACTAGCTTGGATTTTCACCGATCCGAGAGGATCACAGATCTCTCAAGAATCAAAGACCCAGGATATGGTAAACTCCCCTCTAAATGCTGAAGCTCTTGCTCTTCGATCAGCTCTACTCTCTGCAGGAAACCTAGGGCTCCCAAAGCTCCGGTGCTTCTCTGACAATGAAACGCTCATTCGAGCCATCACAGGCGACACGCAGATCACGGAACTCTTCGGTATCGTCAAGGATATCAAGCAACTCTCCTCTGCCTTCATCGCTATTTCCTTTTCTTACTTTAGTCGATCTCAGAATGTCGAGGCTGATAGCTTAGCCAAACGATCTCTCTCTTCTTCGTTGTATTTGGACCCCTAGTGGGCTGACTCTGGGCCTGAGGCCTTCTTCTTAATTTCAATCGTACGTGTTTCACAAAAAAAAAAGCTTATACATAAGAGTTTGATTTATTAATGTCATTGAAACGTCTCCCGTTGGGACATAAATTTTGCTTTCAACTGAAAATTGAACTAGGGAGACAGACAAGCTTCAAATTTTGACATAGTAAAATACTACCTTATACATGTAAAATGTGTGTGTGTGCACTTACAAAAGTATGGGAGACGTGCCCCAAACTCCGAAAAGGCACAATATATTAGAGAAATTCTATATATCTAGTACCTGGAAGAGCATCTTAGAGCATGAGCATTGGTGAACCCTCCTTTGGGGTTCACCACTTTTTTTGAATATTTCTTTTATGGGCATATGAACAGTTATGAACCCGGATCTGCTGTTTTCTGCATTAGTGAACCCGAAGAAAGAGTTCATAGGAATAAAATAATAATATTCCTAAAAAAAATTAAAATATTCCAAAAAGATTAATAAAATATTAAAACAGAAAATTAAAATTATGAAACCATTTTATTCAATACATTAAAAGTTCATTACATAAATTGAGAAATTTAAAAACATACATAACTTATTTATTCATCTTCATCACCAAACATTTGCCAAATATTTTCCATTAAATCAGCTTTCAGACGCTGATGCTTATCTCCATCTCGAACTTCTCTCCGCATGGCTAACATATCCGGGGTGACATTAACACCATCTCTGCTTCTCGCCTGGGAACTTCTGCTAGACTGTCATGTCTCAAACTCCGATATATCAATTGGAGCGTATCCGTCTCGTTCATCCTCTACTATCATATTGTGCAATATGACACAAGCCATCATTATTTTTACTATCCTTTCCAAGTCCCATTGTAGAGCTGGGTTCTTAACAAGTGCAAATCTCGATTGCAATACTCCGAAAGCCCGTTCGACATCTTTTCTGGCGGCTTCTTGTTTTTCAGCAAATTTCTGTGCTTTAGGACTTTGAGGAAGTGGGATGGATTGGATAAATGTTGTCCATGGAGGATAAATCCCGTCGGTAAGATAGTAGATCATACGATAAGTGTGGTTGTTGACCTTGAACCTCACTTTAGGTGCTCGACCATGTATGATATCATCAAAAACTGGTGACCGATCAAGAACATTGATATCGTTGAGGGTACCTGGTAAGCCGAAAAATGCGTGCCATATCCAAAGATATTGTGATGCCATGGCCTCTAAGACAATTGACGGCTTCCCCGAACCACGTGTGAACTGTCCTTTCCAAGCCGTTGGGCAGTTTTTCCACTCCCAGTGCATACAGTCAATGCTGGCTATCATCCCCGGAAACCCACGTACCTCTCTAATATCGAGTAATCGTTGAAGATCCTCGGCTGTAGGTCTTCGTAGATACTCATCTCCAAAGCATTGTATTATTGCTTCAGTGAATTTTCCCAAACACAAACGTAATGTATTGTCCTCCATCCAGAAATATTCATCATATGTATCTCCTGACTGACCATAGGCGAGCATACGCATCGCTGCCGTACACTTTTGAAGTGGAGATAGACTGTTCCTTCCGGTGGCATCTTTACCTTGCTGAAAGTATAACTTCATTACTTACACGCTCGACAATGCGAAGGAACAATGGCTTGTTCATTCGAAAACTCCTCATAAACTGTTCCGTTGTATATGTAGGATTTCCCGTGAAATAATCGTTGACCAACTGAATGTGACCTTGTTCCCGATCTCTTTCGATAAAAGTCCGTCTTTTGGACTTCTTGAGGTGAGCATGAATCACTGAGTCGATGAAATTATCAACTATTTCGTCGACCATTTCTTCTAAATATTCATCAACTTCATCACTTGATGAGGAAGACATAGGTGAATTGGTTGTTCATTCCTTAAAGTCAAATAAACATTTTTAAAATTGTCATAATCTTTTTTTTGTAGTATAAATTTTCTTATATATATTTTCTTAGGTAAATTTTTTAAAAAAATATTCATTATCCAAAAATCTTCTTAAGTATTTTTTCTTTAAAAAATTTCATTATCCATATATTTTCTTAAGTAAATTTTTTTTTTCAAATATTTTCATTATCCATATATTTTCTTAAGTAAATTTTTGTTTTAAAATTTTCATTATCCATTTATTTTCTTAAGTTTATTTTTTTAAAAAAAAATCATTATCCATATATTTTCTTAAGTTTTCTCATGTTTTCAGTTACCTTGAGTCTTGATAAAGAAGATTCTGATGTTGGTTTGTGCTCGTGTTGATAAAGAAGCTTGTGATGTTGCTTGATAGCTTAGACAATTTGGCCTCTCCTTTGCAAATACAAATATATTTTACTTACTAAATTAATGAGCATCAACGTTCAGGTGACATTTGACATTTTGAAAGCTGATAACCTCTTTATGTTTACGAATAGTTTTTCAGAACATTTGTTGTTGTTTGTTTTCGTAACATTGGGAGATGAAGAGTATTCACAGGATTGTTTTGTTGTCCCTAGGGATTTCTATCATTACCAACCTCGCTAATGCCGAAGATCAACAAGGTATTTCGTGTCTTGTATGTATTCCACTTTTTCATTGGTGGTTTTTTTGAACGTATAACCAAAGTTCACTTACATTGCAAACTTGTGTGTGACTATGTTATCTTTGGACCTGAGATATTTTGCACAAGATTTAGTTTCCCGTTTAATTTTTTCAATGGCTTATATACTAGGATTCATCAGCTTAGATTGCGGAATGCCCCATAACGAACCTAGTTATCTCGAAAAGTCCACTGGTTTGAATTACTCATCCGACGCTGATTTCATCCTTAGCGGAAAAAAGTGGTCAAATCAAGACCGATGATCCTGGTTCTGGCATGACATACATAAAGCCATATAAGAACCTTAGGTATTTTCCGGAAGGAACACGAAACTGCTATAATCTGACTGTCATGCAGAACACACATTATCTTCTCAGAGCTGTGTTCGTATATGGAAATTATGATGACCTTAAAAAAAGGGCCCAAGATTTGATCTTTATCTTGGCCCTAACTTTTGGACAACTATAGATTTGCAAGACCAAGTTGGTAACGTCGATCGCATTTTGTTGAGAGATGGTACAATAGAGGAGATAATCCACATGCCGAAGTCAAACTCTTTGGATGTTTGTCTCGTTAAGACAGGAACAACAACTCCCTTAATATCATCCTTGGAACTACGTCCCCTCAAAGATGGCTCCTATACTACTAAAACCGGCACCCTGAAGCTATTCTCTCGCTGGTCTTTCAGCAATTCTGACTCTATCGTACGTTAAGTCAGTCTCATCTTATCTTATTAGCTACCTACTAGTATAGATTAGGCATGGGGGATCTTTCTTACAAAAGCAGTACAATCTTTTACTTAACTGTCTTTAAATTGTTTGGGATTGTTCTTAAACCATTATTCAAATATTTTTTCGCTGATAGGCAGGATTAGGACTGACT
>OVBX01004238.1:0-15028 GCA_900406325.1 Erucastrum elatum
TGCTTCTCTCCAGGATGATGCTACACACGTCCTGCACATGAACATGAGACCATGTACTCTCAGTTTAACATTCTTCTGGTCAGGTGGTTGTGTGGTTTTGTCCCCATACTCATCCTCCAGTTCTGGCTTCTCTTTAACCACCACCAGTTCCTGTTTATCTCTTCTCAGCTTGTTCTGATCAGTTATGAAGCTGATAAAGGATGTGTNTCCTGTTTATCTCTTCTCAGCTTGTTCTGATCAGTTATGAACCTGATAAAGGATGTGTTTCCTCCTGTTCCTCCTCTATGTTTACTGCAGCTAGTTAGAATCACTCCATCCTCTCTCCCTTCAAAAAGATTTGACCTCAAATCTTGTTCTTTAGGAGTGAATGAACCCTGCAAATCAAGCTTGTATGAATCTGTTTTCTGACCCAGAAAATTGTTATTTCTTCTACCAACACTCAAGCTTCCTCCTGGTTCAAAAACGACATGTTGCAGTCCATTGAAAACTCTCAGATGCTCCACTAAGCTAAGTTGAAGACATACCATAGGTCTGATAAGAAATTCACAAGTTAAACTATTAAATCCATCACATTTCTCAACAGTAGAAAGCACCAATTCAAGAGCTTTAGATGACCCTCCAAGAACTTTTTCTTCTTGTTTTCTTTGGTCAGGCACGTGGTCACACTCATCTTGTGCAACTTGTGCCTCCTCCTCTAGTTTTAGACAAAGTGTTGTTGGTTCTGATTCAGTTTCATGACTCTCCTCAATCTGTTTTTTTGGTGAAGCTAATATAGAAGCTTGCAGCTTTTCCTCCCCTCTTTCCAATGATAGATCAAGAACCACAGATCTTCTCTCAGCTGGTTTTGATAGCAATTCAGACCAAAAGGCAGGCTTATATTGAGTAGTAAGCTTTGTTGCTGCTCCTGGTTTAGTTCAGGAAATTTCCACTGCAAGACAAACCTCTTCTTCATCAAGGTCTTCATCTCAACCCATGAAGTAATTTGTGATTTTTTTTTTCAAATCCTCTAGTCTGAGAAACTCTCTGCCACCATGAGAATGCACTTCCACAGAGTCCATTGACTGCTAGACATACCATTTCCTTTTCAGTGTAGTATTGGAGTCCAAAGAGAAACTCTATATTCTTTTCCCAATCAAGGTATGCCTCTGTATCAATCTTCCCATAGAATAATGGAATTGTAAGCTCATCTTCATATCCAGACATAGAATACTACTTCTTAACTGATAGATTTTGTGCTCCTTGTTTCAAACTTCAAACCCTAACCTTCAAGAGGCTCTGATACCACTTGGTGCAGCCCTGGAATGGCTGTCTCTCCCTGGATCTCTTGTAGGTGGGTTAATGCTTTGATAATCCTTGCAAACAGAGAATCAAAGACTCAATCTGCTTCAAGGCTTGTGGATAGATGGTAGATGATGATGGTGGACATTGCTAAAGAGCTATGGATTGCTCAGAATCTGTTTTACTACTCAAAGACACAAGATCACATTGTATTTTCTAAGATGGTTTCACAAGGAATTCCTTTCTTTAAGTGCGGTCAATGTTCTTAAGCTGAACAGAGAAAGCTAGAGACTTGAAACAACTTTATTTGAAAGTTCTTAGATTGAAAGTTGAATGAGTTGCAAAGCAAGCAGCCATGAACTCTTAAACAATGTCGGCAGAAATCAAAAGAAAACCCGAGGCTTAAACCAGATGGTTTAATCATAATCCTAATACTAATAAGCCACAAAATTGGTCTGATTTAAAATCCTAATCTACCCAAAACCTGGTTTAATTGTTTCTGGTTTAAATTAAATAAAAGCCTAATAACTAGAAACATTACAATTTAATTAAATTGAACCAACATGCTGGTTTGTCTTGGTTTTCTCTCTTGGAACTCTCTTCAGTATCCTCAGCTTCACACATCTCCTCTAAGATAGTCTCTTCACTCAGCTCCTCATCATCAGTATCACTCAGCTCCTCTTCTATGTCTCTGGTCATGGCTACACCAAGGTGTGCTATTTTTTGCAATTTTCGCTCTTATAAATGAATTATACATTAAAAGATATTTAGAAAGCCTTATAAATTGTTTTGATAACCAATTATAAATTGAATAATAAGTGTTTAAAAACTGATTTATTATTTTATAAAATGATTTGCAGTTTATAAGGTAATTTTCGAGGTTTTAAGTTGAATTATTATTATTTATAAGTTAATTTTAGTTTTAAAAGTGTTATAAACTGATTTATTAACCATATGAAAACCCTTATAGACCTCTTATAAATTGTGTATAAAATTTATAAATTGTTTTTATAAACTTTATAAATGTTTTATAAACCTTTATACGTTATTTATAACTGGTGTATAAATTTATAAATTATTTTTATAAAATTTATGAATGTTTTATAAACCCTTATAAATTATTTTTATATCCTTAAAAACCCTTATAAAATATTATACAAACCCTTATAAACTGTCTAAGTGAAGATATTCTTTTATGTTTTATAAACCTTTATATATATATATATATAAGTTATTAAAATAAAACTTTATAGTTTGAAGATTGCAGCTTCTCTCATGGGGAGGCATCGGTATATCACAAGCACTGACGCCTTGGGACAGAATCTACGAAACATAGGCTCCTTTGGTTCTTTGGTCTTTCTTCTCCATAGCTTCATAGACCCATTTCACGAGCTTCAAGTTGGAAGTTGAGGGACATGGGAGAGGGAGGAGTTGTAAAGTAGGTGAAAATGAAGAAGTCTATAACAAGAGCTGATATACTCTTGTTAATCAGACTTTTGCTAATGCTGTGAGAAAGGACCTAGAAACTATATATCTGGTCAGAATTTATAAACTCTTATAAACTTTTGTAAATTATTTTATAAACTCTTACTAAATTTATTTATAGACTTTGAAATAATTTATGAACTCTTATTACTGATTTTGGCATTACTTTTGCAGCTTAATATTACCAACGAGATATCCGTTTTTGTAATTATAAGTACAATTATTTATAAACCTTTTTATAAAGTCTTATAAAGCCTTTATATTATAAACAATTTTTAATGCCTGTAATTATAAGTGATTCTTTGGACAGTGTAGACTTAAACTGGTGTTGTGGTGCTGATTGAAATTTTCGTGTGTTTTATTCAGCGGGTGCCCGCGGTTAATGTTACAGTTAATTCATCTTATGTTTGTACAGAGGATTGTGTTTAAATGCATGGAAACATGTATTGAGATTTTGATATGTCATGGATTTTACCAATTTTTAACCATGATTTATATATGTTTTTGGAAACAAAAGAATATTTTTAGTGTCTTTTTAAAACTTTTTCAGATTCAGGTACTCATTGGTATAAAATAGCTAAAATTGAGTTAAAATAGAGACTTTATGAAGATATTAGCCAAACGACTTCTCACGCCATCGATCAATACACGTTAAGGGTATCGACCGACATAAGATAACCAAGATCGATCGATTGAAGCCACTCAACATCGATCGATACTGAAGTCCCCCGAGTTATTAATTACAAATTAGAAACCCTAATTGCTTCTAAAGAGTTTGCTAATTACATTACCATCAGATTCAGTTTAGAATATAGCCTAGACCTTACTTTCATGTTACTTAATTGTTTTTCCTATTTTCTCTGCTGTTACAGGGAACTCATGATGAAAAAGACAGATTTTGGCGTAGCATCGATCGATAACGAAATGCGCACATCGAACGATATGTCTAGCGAAGAATCGATTGACACAGACCAATCAACATCGATCGATCCAGCCGGAAGCAGGTAAGTCCCTACTTACTGAACTTGTTAATGAGGAAGTAGTCCAAACTAAATCTTTAGGTCAATCATGCAATAAATAAAACAATTTAACAAATGAATAAGGGACTGCAATCCTTGTTCTTCCTCTGTCTTCGATTAAAGACGATGATAAGTTGCAAGACTACTTAGACCCTATTAAGACCTATTCCAATAGGTCAGCCATTAAGCTATCAGAGGATGATTAAAATATATCAACGCTTCATCTGAAGTACATCCATCTGGTACAAACAAACCCATTATGTGGATCTGCCTCAGAGCACCCCCATGATCACATCAATTATCTAGAAGATCTAGAACTCGGTGATAACGATCGCTGTAGACTTTTTCCTTTCTCAATAGGGAGAGAGGCTAAAAGTTGGCTAAATCAATAAATTACCAGCGGGTTCCCTAACCTGCTGGAAAGAGATCCGGAATGCATTCATAAACCACTTCTTCGATGAAGCTCGATATTGGGACGCAAGACGAAAACTCTCGGCTTTCTTTCAAGACCCACGAGAATCATTCAGGAACGCTTGGTTTAGATTTAAAAACTATCAGCGAGATTGTACCCACCATGGATATTCAGAACCAGAATCCCTTAAATTTTTTTACAGAGGTCTAGAGCTGGATTACCAAATCACGCTTGATAATGCGAGTAACGGAAACTTTAGATCCAGAAACTCTGAAGACGCAAAGCATCTAATTGAGAACATTGCCATGGGAAAATCTTATGAAAATAAAGATAAAAAAAGAGATGCTAGATCCATGAACGATCTTCAAATGAAAGAAATTAAGCAATCTTTGGATTTGCTTCATTCTTTAATAAAAGAAAAACCTGATACAGTCCAAAATACTGAGGATACCCAATCCGTTGAACAGACGTTCTTTGGACAAGAATCCCATCAGGCGAGCATCCTAAACATAGACAATTTTGCCCAGGACTATGACGCCCTAATTAGATCATACCAAAGAAGGGATAGAGTTAGGTTGAACCACGCTTCTACAGGAATTCAGAGATTGAATTACAATCTAGGCACCAGGCTAAATCGTATTTACAACGTAATGTCGAGAAGAATCGAAATCTTGCATAAACAAGTTGGGTGTCTAGAAGGCAATACAGTCAATAATGCTATAGCCATAAAAAGGGAAGCTGGATGTCTTCCAGGGATGACTGATACAAACCCGAGATGTCAGGTGAGTGCTGTAGTATTAAGAAGCGAAAAAAACTAACTCCAAATGTTGAACAAGACGTTTCTTCAAAAGAAAATTCTGAAATCCAAAAAACAGAAAATCCCAAACCCATCCCAAATCCCGTACTACTCTCCCATTCGAGAAACGGATCACTACAGAACAAAGGAAAGAATACTGATTCTAAAGAAACTGAGAAGGAAGGATCATTTTCGATGAGGACGAGGAAAGTGTAGTGGAACCGACTGATATCGATCGATGCAAAGATACGAACATCGACCGACAAACCCCCACGAGTTCCCAAGAAAACTCGACACCCGCTGAACCAAATATAGAACGAGTGTACAACACTTTACCTCCCTACCCTCACAAAACGAATATTAAACGCAATAGGGATAACGAGATCTGTCGACGAGTTTTCGAACGCGTTAAAATAGAGATGCCACTCATCGACGCTCTCAAAATTTCACCTGCGATAAATCAGTATGTCAAAAGGAATGACAACAAATAGTTTTTCAGCAGATAAGCGCAGTATAATGATGGTTTTTGAGGAAGTTAGCGCAATTATACAAAGCGAAACTTTAGTAAAGAGACCCGAACCTGGCAGTTTCGTCCTTAGATGTACAATTCGAGATCAGGTTTTCCCGAGAGCACTCTGTGATCTAGGCTCTAGTGTAAATTTAATGCTGCATTCAGTTGCGACATTCCTTGGGTACACTGAATTTACACCAGCTAACATCCAGTTAGTTCTCGCTGATCGATCTTTATGGATCCCCGAAGGAGTACTCGAAGACGTACCAGTAGAATTGATGGATTTCCTGTGTCGACAGATTTTGTCGTGCTACATTACAAAAACGAGCCAAGAGATCCAATACTACTAGGTAGGCCATTCCTTGCAACTGTGAATGCTATTATTGACGACAAAGAAGTACGAATAAATCTCAAAATAGGAAACATTCATATGAGATTTGACATGGAAAAAATCGTCACGCTTCCTCTGATAGATAAACCATCCTCCTATGTGGATGAAATTGAGGAACTAACTCAAAACTCTTTGGAGAAATCTTTCTCGGACGATCATCTCGAAAATGAACTTTTAGCTGCTCAAAACGAAATTTTCAGCATTGATAATAGAGCAGACGATTATGATCATCTAATGGACTCTGGCCCTAAGTCAATTGATAGCGAAACTAAAAATGATGATGAATCAAAAATCGATATCGCACGATATATTAATCCTAATATAGATCGACGACCGTCATCACTTGGCGATCTCTCAAAAGAGAAAGCACCGAATGTGGAGCTTGAACCTTTACCTGCTGGGCTCAAATATGCTTTTCTAAAAGAAAACGACTATCCAGTAATAGTCAATGCAAACCTCACTAATGGGGAACTAGCGTTATTATTGAATAAACTTCGAAAACATAGGAAAACACTTGGATACTCCTTGGATGATATACCAGGCATCTCACCCGACCTCTGTATGCAGCGGATTCATCTGGAAGACGAATCTAAATCATCCATAGAACACCAAATACGGCTAAACCCAAACCTCAAAGAAGTCGTGAAAAAGGAAATAATCAAACTGCTTGATGCATGGATAATTTATCCAATTTCCGATAGTAATTGGGTAATTTATCCAATTTTCCAATAGTAACTGGTTGCTGTCGATTATGTTTCCAAATGGGTTGAAGCAATAGCTTCCAACGAATAATGTTTCGGTAGTCGTTAAACTTTTCAAGAGCATCATTTTTCCAAGATTTGGAGTACCTCGAATAGTCATAAGCGATGGTAGAACTCATTTTATAAATAAAATCTTTGAGAATCTACTTAAAAAGAACAGAGTTCAACATAGAGTAGCAACACCTTACGATCCGCAAACTAGAGGACAAGTCGAAGTATCTAACAGACAAATTAATGTGATTTTAGAAAAGACTGTTGGAGCCACAAGGAAGGATTGGTCTAAGAAATTAGATAATGCATTATGGGCTTATCGTACTGCATTTAAAACTCCACTTGGGACTACTCCATTTCACCTGCTCTACGGTAAATCGTGTCACCTACCGGACGAGCTAGAGCATAAAGCAGTCTGGACTACTAAACTGTTAAATTTTGACACAAAACCGGCTGCCGAAAGGAGACTCATCCAGCTTAACGAACTGGACGAAATAAGGCATATGGCTTACGAGAACTCAAAGTTGTATAAGGAAAGAACTACAGCTTATCATGACAAAAAGATCATTTCTCGGCATTTCGCTCCCAATGATCAAGTTCTTTTATACAATTCTCGTTTGACATTATTTCCCAGAAAACTCCGTTCTCGTTAGTCTTGCCCTTTCACCGTAACTGAGGTCCACCCAAGTGGTGCTATCACCCTTATCAATGAAAAAGGAGAAGAATTTTACGGTAAACGGCCAACGAGTGAAACACTATTGTGTTAAGCCCCCAAATGAAAGACCTTTAGGGTTAGGCATGTCTAACTCCCATTAGGGCATAACAATAGCAAAGTCAAGCTAATGACTTCAAAAATAAGCGCTGAGTGGAAGGCAACCCACGATTTAGAATTAAAACTTTCATGTTTTTCAACATTATTTTTTTTCATAATTTTTAATAGTTAGTTAAAATAATTTAGCAAATTACGTAAATATCGTAGCCTATTTGGGATTATATCGGTCGATAGGGTCATTTCCATATCCACTGATATAGACTTATCGAGGGCGAACTCCGTTTTTAACTAAAAAACCCTCTTTCTCTCTCGATTCTTCATGAAATGTCTTCGTTTTTGCCTCAATCAACTCGAAATTCAACCTTCCCCTCGGTTTATATCTCAATTCCACCATCCTTCAAAATATAATCTCTTGATTTTCTAGATTTCATGGAAATTAAGTTCAACCTAAACCTTGGAATGAAAACCGATAGATGCGTTTTTTTTCTTTGATTGAAGTTGATAGAATTGTTAGAATAGAGGCTTATGAGTATTAAAACTAGGATTTACACTACAAAATTGCGATTTGGATTGCTGGAATTTTTGCAGGTTTCGGAACACGACATCGATCGATATGATTCATCTCATCGATCGATATGTGTCCGTCATGAACGACACGGAGAGTCAAATCGATCGATATACATTAGTATATATCGATCGATATGCATTTATAAGACGAACACTAATAACATGTTTTCATGGTTTATGCAGATGGTTTCTCCAAACGAACATCGAGAGAGGAGAACAAAGCGTCGCCTCGACATTGGCGGCACTACCAGTACACGCCCATCCTCTTCCACCTCCGCAAGGAGAGAAGATGAGCGCAATCCTCGGTCCATTGCAGATGGAACACCTATCAGGCTCAACCGGGTTTTCCCGAACCTGAAGGAAGTGGCCAAGAGCAACACCTGCTTGCATCGCACAGTGTCCGACGACTGGGACGACTATGACAACCTGCTTTATAACGCATGGCTGGACGTGGAGATAGCCCCGACGCGCTTCATCGATCGTGACACTGTTCAGAGCCTTGGGATCATGTGTGACCATCGAGACATTCTCGCTCAGCTCGGCCTTGGGACCATAGCCTCCCATTCCTACGACCTCTACCCCTCCCTCGTCAGGCAGTTCATGGCTACGGTTCGTTTCGAGTACAACAACCACACCTCCAGTGTGGCTTGTGATGGCATTCTCTCTTTCTTCGCCAGAGGCGTCAGGTACTACATCACCGTCTCTGAGCTCTGCACCATCTACGGATTCCAGAACTCCACGGCCACACACAGCAACCTCTCGGCTTTCCCGTAGGTCAAGGAGTTCTGGGAGATCTTTGGTACCGGTCCTTGGAGCTCCGCCACAGCCCTTCAGACCGACATTCGTCACCCCACTCTACGCTACTTCATGAGGATCCTCGCCTCCACTCTGTTGTGCAAGATGGAGCCTAACAAGGTGAAGATTCATGACCTCGCCTCCACCATGCGTTTGACGGAGTGATCGACCTGACCTTCGTGGATCCCGATCACGAGCTGACACCACCAAACCTTGGAACTGTCTTTGCTGAGCATCTAGTCAGCTTGAAGACGAAGCCTTTCACTGGGATTGTGGGGAAGAAGGAGAGGGTATGAAGCCTCCTCACACCGATCTTCCAGCACCTTCAGATTCGTTTGGATGAGGGTAGCGCCATCACGTCTTGCGCTTACATGGACGCAGCTCATCTGCGTAGCAGCTTATGGATAGACAGGGACCTCTCTTAGACCTTCGGGACTACCACATGTCAGCGCAGGATCACCTTGCCATGCCGTAAGTTGACTGACTTCGGCGGGGACTTAGAGAGACTCAGGTTCCAGCCTGATGCACGCATGGTCAGAGATACCCCAGCACAGCGTCGTCCGACAGGAGCTCGCAGCACCGACTCCCCCCGTGCTACACCAGATACACAACCTCCCTCATTCCCAGACCTCGCAGGCTTGGATAACTCCACGGCAACACACAGTAACCTCTCGGCTTTCCCGAAGGTCAAGGAGTTCTGGGAGATCTTTGGTACCGGTCTTTGGAGCTCAGCCACAACCCTTCAGACCGATATCTGTCACCCCACTCTGCGCTACTTCATGAGGATCGTCGCCTCCACTCTGCTGTGCAAGATGGAGCCTAACAAGGTGAGGATTCATGAGCTTACACTACTCTACCATGCGCTTGACGGAGTGATCGACCTGACCTTCGTGGATCCCGATCACGAGCTGACACCACCAAACCTTGGAGCTGTCTTTGCTAAGCATCTAGTCAGCTTGAAGACAAAGCCTTTTACTGGGACTGTGGGGAAGAAGGAGAGGGTAGGAAGCCGCCTCACACCGATCTTCCAGCACCTTCAGATTTGTTTGGATGAGGGTAGCGCCATCACGTCTCGCGCTTACATGGACGCAGCTCATCTTCGTAGCAGCTTATGGATAGTCAAGGACCTCTATTGGACCTTCAAGACTACCACAAGTCAGCGCAGGATCACCTTGCCATGCCGTGAGTTGACTGACTTTGGCGGGGACTTAGAGAGACTCAGGTTCCAGCCTGACGCACGCATGATCAGAGATCCCCCAGCACATCGTCGTCCGACAGGAGCTCGCAGCACCGACTCCCCCCGCGCTACACCAGAGACACGACCTCCCTCATTCCCAGACCTCGCAGGCTTGGAGGATAGCGATGAGAGGGTCTACAAGAGAGGAGTGTTGCGTGCCCTTCAGGCTATCTGGTCCTGTGTTTCGCGTTTCAGCTGCTCGAGCCGTGCAAACACTTCAGCCTTTGATCCATCAGCACCAGGAACATCTCACCAGTACCTTCATGACGAGGAGGAGGAGGACGAGGACGACGACGAGGGCAGTGAGGACTGATTCCCTTGCCCATTTCTATCCCTTATCTTATGCTACTATGTTTTTATTTCAGACTTGTAGGATTTATTCTAGTACTTTCTTATGACTCTGCATTTTATCACTTATTATCTAACTATTCATGTGTGTTGAGATTTTCTAACAGAGCTAACATAGAGATACCCAACTCATAGATGATGAGTTAGATGTACTAACAACACCATTGATGAGGCACTTCTGCAGAGAGCTCCATATCGATCGACAGTGATATTGTCGATCGATACACCTAAACTGATATCGATCGATGTCTTTGGTGACATATCGATCGATATTATAGCTGAGAGGTACGAAATATCCTGCTAAACATGAACATATCTGTTACATTACTTATTTTACCTCTTAGACTAAATAACACTGGGGACAGTGTTGTTTAAGTCTGGGGGGGGATCCACTAACATTTCTCATCTTATGTTATTTATTCTCATTTTATTTGTAAAAAAAAAGAAATTAAAGATTTTCAAAGAAGGAAGCAATGATTAATCTGATATATACTTGTTATCTAACCACTCTTTAGCACCATTTTTAGATTTGTCAATTGCAAAAAGTACTATAGATGCTAAAATGGAGCACCTGTCACCTATGACAACACTTTTCATGATTGTTTGGAAGAACCAAAGCTGATTTCCAACCTAACCTGACAATCTATTGCTTGTCTTGGGGCTTGGTATACAAGGGATCGGAATCCTCCTGCAAGTCTGAAAGGTAATAGTCTGTGTGCTTCTGATTCCCTTCCTTCTCTCTCTTCGGTATCCTATCGAAAGAAAGAAAGAAAATTTGTGTAAAAGATGTGATATGATTTCTTGAGAAGTAGAGGGGTAGAAGTGATTCCTGCGACCACATTATTCTACTTTAAAAGAATGATCAAAGCGAGGGGTATGAGTGACTTATGCGACCCAATGTGTTACTAAGTCAATGAGATGATACAAAGATAGCCTTTGTGGCTATCAATGCTCATTAAAATTGAAACTATGAGGATCCAGAAAAGAGAGCAAAAAGAGGGAAGAAATGAATCAGAGAAGACTGTATGTGTGTTCAGAAACTTGCTTGGGTTGAGTCCATGTGTTCCTTGATCGATATTCCCAAGGTAAAGCATGCATCTTTATTTTATGCACAAATGAAATCAGTAGAGGGAAAAGACAAACAGGATTGCTAAGTTGTTGGCTAGAAGAATTTAGTTGCTAAGCTAGGATATGGCAAAATGTACCTCTAAGGTTGATAGATATATGATGTGGCTTGCGACAAATGAGAGGTGACGATTTTAAGTTTAAAGATCACAGGAGCTTACGCCCTTCAAACCTTTTCTAAACCGATGTCTTGTTATTTGCTTGAGGACAAGCAAAAGGATAAGTCTGGAAGAGTTGATGATATGTCATGGATTTTACCCACTTTTAACCATGATTTATATATGTTTTTGGAAACAAAAGAATAATTTTAGTGTATTTTTAAAGCTTTTTCAGGTTCAGGTACTCATTGGTGTAAAATAGCTAAAATTGAGCTAAAATGGAGACTTTATGAAGATATTAGCCAAACGACTTCTCACGCCATCAATCGATACACGTTAAGGGTATCGACCGACAGAAGATAACCAAGATCGGTCGATTGAAGCCACTCAACATCTATCGATACTGAAGTCCCCTGAGTTATTAATAACAAATTAGAAGCCCTAATTGCTTCTAAAGAGTTTGCTTATTACAACTTAAGTCTCTGGCCGCCTTTTAGGCCATATTAATAGGATATTGTACTAGTTTAGAGGCAGACTAGCCTAGAGACCTTTTTGAAGACCTAAGTTGGAGAGAAGCATTTTGTTACACTATTGAGAGAGCTTAGGAGTAGAGAGAGATCTGAACTGCAATCACATAAAAGATCTTGAACTCCTTTTGTTTTACTTATTTAATGTTTCTCATATTATTTATATTTAAAAGTATTATTAAAACCATCATGATTTTGTCTCTCATGAATATGTTTGAGTAGTCTCTACTGTTGAATTTAGATTTCTCACCTGGGTTAACTAATGTATTGAATCAATTTATTGTTAGGGTGTTTAAAATATAATTCTTCTTCTAGTTGTTCTTACGGCTATGCTAAAGATTGATCACCCTTAACCTAGATTTTAGGATTAATTTGTACAAGTGAGAACTTGACAAACACCTGAAGCCAAACTAGCTAGATCTATTTCTACTAATCTGAAACGAAAGTCTCTGCTTAGTAAGGATTAGAGAACCGATTCAAACTCTCCCTTAAGATTCACTAGAAACTATATCAATCAATAAGGTAACCATCCTATCGACCGATATAGCGAAAGGTAATTCGATCGATATCTTTACTCAAGTATCGATCGATACTTTCTTGCGGTTATCGTACGATAGCATTTGACCTGAAATCTAGTTGAAGATAACCCTTTAGTTTGAGTTCAGAATTATAAACACTAAAACCCCTAACAGCCTAGATACATGTTATACCTGAGAAATACCTAAATTTAACTACCCTTTAATCCTTTAAAACTAAGCAAAACAATCAACCAAGCAAACACTTGCTTATCAATTAAATTACTGTTTTAAATCCTTTCAGTCTAGCTTTATTTCGAAAACTAAATAATCTGTTGTGTAGTCCTAGAGTCTTTGTGGATTCGATCCCTAAGTACTAGAATTGAACCTCTTTTGATGAGAGTAATTCACTCCTAGGATAATTTGAGTGATATCAGATTTATACAAGATTTTTCTCACATGGGATGAAATAAAAGTATATGTTCTTTGTAATCTCTTGTAAATGGTTTTATAAACCATTATGAATATGCTTGTTTTTTTTATTTCTTATCAATGATTCATAAATAATTATAAATAATTTACAAAGATTTATAGAAAATTATAAACACTTATAAATATATTTATAATGTTTTACTTTTTTTTTGCAAAGATTTGTAAAATCATCTAAATGATTTATTAAACTCTAATAATATTTTATAAACCCTTATAAATTTATTTTATAAATTATGTTATGGAGATTGTTAAACTCAAATAATATTTTATAAACCCTTATAAATTGATTTATAAACTCTTATAAATATTTTTAAGTGTTTTATAAACATTATATATGACTCTAAAAATTTATAAATAATGGTTCATAAAATATTTTTACAAACTATTATATATAAATGGTTCATATACAATTTTTTATATTCATATGATTGGTTTTATAAACCTTTATTAACAGACATGAATAGGTTTATTAATCATCATATATACTTCTTTCTTTCAAACACAATCAATCAATCAAAGAATACATAAATATATTAAAAAAACATATCTGATCAAATAGAGTTTGCGGACTTCTAGTACCTCAAAGAATGTGGCCTACATAGATACCCTTGAATTGTAGCTCACGTGAGAACTAACTACAACTAATTTTGCCTTCTTCTTCTTGAAGAAATCTCCAACACCCGAGCTTTGCCTATATCAAATTAATCATTTTTTTTGTTTTAGAAACTATAAACTTGAAGATAGATAGGGAAACAACAGAGAAATTTTACTTGTCTCTGTTTACACCAGGGATATCTGAAGAGATAAGTGCCACAAGACCCATCCGATACATGTGATCCGCTATTGATTTTTGATTTTTCACATCTTTATTTTTGTCATCCAACTCTTGGAGTTGTCTATTTTAAAACAAGCATTACTTGAAATCATTACCATAAGATTGATGAAGCAGGAAAACAAAAGCTCACTAAGGAACTGCAAAAAACCTTCACATCTATAAGAACTTGAGTAATCACAAAACGATGAGATAGCTTAAGATCATTTTATTTCTGAGATGATTTGTAGATCCCAATACAGAAGAGGTATTATAAATTATTTAATAAATCCTTACAAATAATGACGCTCTTACCGTCAGTCGTTCATCTCTAATCAGTCGTTCGATCTTGTTACTATCATTGTTGTTTGATATGCCGTCATCATCGTTCGATCGTCGCCGTCGTTATCGTTTGATGCCCGTTGCCGTCGTCGTCACCCAATTTCCATCGCCGTCGTCGTCACTCGATCTTCGTCGCCATCGTCGTCACTCGATCTCCGGTGACGACTTCCGTTGCCATCGTCACCGTTCAATATCCATCGTCACCGCTCCATCTTTGTCTATGTTGTCACAGAAGATTTTTCCCGATAGAGAAAGAAATAGAAAATTAGGTTATAACTATAATAATTTAATATTTCTGAAAATGTCATTCTTCTAAATGTATATATGAAAAGTGGTATCAATAGTAAAATTTTCCTTTTATAAATTAAAAAATAAAGCAATATGTAAAAGTAATAGTTACATAAAATTAGACATTTGACCTTCATATATTTAATTGTACAAATACATATATTTGTATATGAGTTGGGTCCGTCTATGAAATATTTATTAGATGTTATTTGCTTCGCCTTTAACGAATATTAATTTTTAATATTTGTTTTGCTTGAAGTTTTATGAATATTCGATTTTTTAGATCAAATTGAAATAATTAAAAAAAATAAATCAAATTTAATAGATAAAATGTCCAACCCTGACCTTAGAAAATACCAACACGTAACAATTTTGATACCTATCAACTTAAGGTGAAAAGTTCATGCAATTATTTAAAGAAAACCCTTTAATATTAGAAAGTATTATGTGCCTCACCAAATTGCCAA
>OVBX01004239.1:2166-15025 GCA_900406325.1 Erucastrum elatum
AACATTTTAAACCATCATGTCATTTGCATCACAAATAAAATAATTCAGATTGACTTATCTATTGTCAAAATGAGATCGGCATTGTTCATAATCCAGTGAAATATGCTAATCCCATAGTTTTTTAAATATATTTTAATTAATAAAAAAGTTAGTAAAATAAAAATTTGAAAAATTGTTTTCTAGAAATTAGACGAAAATTTATAGATTTTCTAAACCTAAAAAAATTAAACTAAAATTTGGCTTTTCTAAGAAAACATAAAAATTAAGTGTTTTAGCACTTTAAACCCTCATCTTCAATGGTAACATCTAAAGAATCTCATCTTCATTAGTAATATTTTGGAAACAATACTATCAAAAGTGATACTATATTTTTTTTTGAATCATGATTTTAAAAATAAAATTTTGCTTTATGTTCTGTACCAAGATGTGATCGACCACCAGCAGACCCGTACAGCAGGTCCAATCCAGACATGATAATGACGACCAGAAGATAGATGTTTATCTAGCTTGTATTTATCTGTAACATTCATGTTCATCCTTATCCTCATTGTATTAGGATAAGGACTATCTCCTATTCTCATTAGCATACATGTATATATATGACCCTCTGGTCAATGAGAATAATAACACACAGAAACATATTTCCCCACTTCGTTTCACAACAGGTTAACAGCCACAATATTGCTCTCATAAAACCCTAACCCTAAAAACCAGAAATAAACCCGAGCAGAAAAACCCTAATTCCCGTCGAACTTCAAACCGTCGTATCTTCCAACTCCGGTGGATCTAGACAACGCATAAAATACCAAATTGAAGCTCTTGACGATTAGAATCCATAGCTGCCAACCCCTTGTCATTCCGAGCTAAGACGCGCCCTCACGCTCAGCCACAGTGCGCGCCGACAGTAGCTCCAAAAACACTAATCTGCATCCGATAGCAAGGCAGTAACCAGGGGACTTCCAATTCTTTTCAGCTCGTGTTTTTCCTCTCTCTGGTGGTCCAAATCTACACTCCAAAAATTCAAAAGGTAAACTCTGAAACTCTAAAGAGAACCTACAAATCGAAATCTGATTGAGTGTTAAAGATATGACCATTAAAAATCTGTTTATATTCATGAAAGCCTAGGATTAGTAGATCACAAAAACCCTAGAATAATTCAGAAGCTCTATAAGTTTGAAAGAGATTGATTTTATCAATTAAAATCGAAACCACAAGGTTTTGAATCTCACAGCCCCAATGATTTAATGATCTAATTATTTTAAGTAATCATATCATATAAACCCTAATTTTTTTTTGAAAAAAAAAAATCGACTGCATTACTGCTTGATTCAAATTGAATACTTGAAATTGATTGATTTTTTGTTCCTGATGCATTAGAAAAGCTTAGGATTGTCAATTACACGAATACTATAATTTTTTTAAGCAAATCAGTTTGCAAAACTTTGAAAAAATCGACTGTTTTGATTTTTTTTTTTTTTAAAACTGAATGATTTGCTTGATCTTGTTATGTACCAAGATGTGATCGACCACCAGCAGGCCCGTCCAGTAGGCCCAATCCGGACATGATAATGACGACCAGGAGATATGTGTCTATCTAGTTCATACTTATCTGTAATACTCATGTATATCTAGATGTAGTCATTATCCTTATCTTATCTTGTTAGGATAAGCACGGCCTTATGACGGTCTAATACTTGTATATATATGGATCTTCTGGTCGACAGTAATAACACAGAAACATATTTTCCCACTTCGTTTCACAACAGGTTAACAGCCACAATATTGCTCTCATAAACCCTAACCCTAAAAACCAGAAATAAACCCGAGCAGAAAAACCCTAATTCCCGTCGAACTTCAAACCGTCGTATCTCCCAACTCCAGTGGACCTAGACGACGCATAAGATACCAAATTGAAGCTCTAGACGAGATGAAGCCAACGCCGCTAACCTCGTACTAATCGGAGCTCTGGCGCGCCCTCACGATCAATTACAGTACAGGCGGTCAATTTATTCCGGAAACCTAATATCTCTCTGCCTCACACCTGTTTTCCGAACAGTCCAGGAGCTATCAGCAAGCAGTTTCCAGGAGGATCCCCAACAAATAAGACCGATCAACCCTTCAAACTCTGGTAATCCGATTAAACTGAGAACATAGAAATCAAATCTTATATATGGCCTTGAAAACCATAAAACTAGAATCCTACTGTGTTCTTGATGTTTGATCTGAAATTAAAGTTGATCTGATTGTCTGATTGAGTGATTTAAAAGCATTAGAAAAGCTTAGGATTGATAATCACACGAACTTAAATTTTTTTAAGAAAATCAGACTGAAAAATTAAATAAATCCGACTGCTATAGCTGAAAGAAACCAATTGTTTTGCTTGCTTGGATGTTTGTTTCACCCTGATATATGTTATTCTCTGACCTGAAACAACTGGAACATAAACTAGGTTTGAAAGAATATTTTTCGAAAATAAAGTGATAAACCCTGAATTATTTTGAAAATTAAGGAAAAGTATTTTTTATTATTTAAATATATCTATTCTTTATAAGATATATCCGACTGGAAAAGTAAGAAAATATTTTTAAACTGATATTACTATTTTTCCGATTTTTTTATAAATCATAATCCAATTTGGATTTGGATTTCATAAGTAATAAGTAATTATCAGAAAATAAAATCATAATCCCTTTTGGATTTGGATTTAATTATTATTAATATCAGATAAAGTCGAAAAAGAAAACATTGGTTGTTTTAATTATCTGAAAAATAAATTACTTGAATAAATCAAATCTTACTGATTTTTTTTTAAGTCATAAAAGTTCCTGATTTGATTATTTTTTCGAAAAATATATATAATATTTTTTTTCGAAATTTCCTAACCTAATATGATTTCATGATTGGTTTTTGTTCCACTTTGTTTTGCATACTGTTTTTGCATAATGAACATGAAAACTTGACTGTTAGGAAACTAGATCATTCATATTTTCCAGCAATCTGATCATCAATGCATAATTATTTGTTTTGCTTGGTTGATCCGAAATTTTATTTTGTTTACTGAATGATCCGAACCAATGGGATAGAAAACACTATGGAATTCTTTCTGATCATCTAGAAATATTTTTCTAAGATTGGATCCCTAAAGGCCTTGAAACCCTTTTGTGTTTTGCAAAAAGAGGACCTTAGCCGTAAGGCTTAATTTTAAAAGGTGTATGATTGTTTTTCTCATGCTTGTTTGAATCCTTTTAAAAGTTGATTCACACCTTAGCCATAGGGCTTAAAATTTATAAAGGCATCATTTATAAATTTTTTTCTTTGGTGCGTGTGTGGTATGAAGTATGGAAAATTTTCTAAAAGATTATTTAATCTAAATACATGTTCTTTGAACAATGATTTCAGATGTCGATTTTTGAAACTTTGGATTATACTGCCCTAGATCTCTCTGGAGATAATTGGTTGGAATGGGCAATGAACACTTCAGCAGTCCTGATGTTAAGAATACTCGGACAGTGCATCACTCAAGGTGACTTTGCAACTGAAAGTGATAATGAAAGGGCCATAACTATTATGCACCATCATCTCACAAATAAACTGAAAGATCAGTATATACACATTGAAAATCCTCGTGACCTCTGGACAGAATTAAAATCCAGATATACAAAAGTATTATTACCAAAGGTCAGGTATGAGTGGATGAGTCTCAGACTCCAAGACTTTGAGTCTGTGGAAAAATATGACTTGGCTCTGTCCAAAATCGTTTCCAAACTGAGACTATGTGGTGAAACAATAACTGAGGAGGACTTACTGGAAAAGACCTTCACCACAGCAAATCCTAGAGATTTGCTTCTACAGTATACCTATAGAGAAAAGGGTTTCACCACCTACAATGATCTATTCACATGCCTCTTACAAGCTGAGATGAAACCTGAAAATGTTAAGGAAAAATCCAAAGCAGCCGTGTCCAAAATAAGTGAAGGAGTGGCCGGCTTACACATTAACTAAAGAGGATAAATTTCGACATTCTGATTTTGGATTTCATATTTCATATTTGATATGATTTACTTGTCATTTATATTTTATTGAAATAATAAGATGATTTTGGTCTTATATATTATCTTGCTTGATTTGCTTGATGATTCTTGTTTAAATGACAAAAGAAATCCTAAAAGGATAGTAAATCCATCTATAAACCACAGCCCAAAGACACTGCCAAGTAAAGGCACGAAATTTTAAAGCCTCATTGAGTTATAAAGATTTAAGAATGGTTTTCCATTCTGAACCAGTGAGCAAAGAAAATAAGTTTTCTTTCAGAATTTTTTGAAAATCGCCTGGTGAATGCCTATACCCATATTTTTTCTACTGTTTTATTCTATGCTAAGGATCAATATGAAAGAGGCATAAAAGCCATGGTAATCAGTAAGGTTCACCACGAAATAAACACTTTATGGCATGACCAGATTAGCCATCTTGGTCCAAACATGATGTAAAATCGATAAAGGCACAAAAGTGATCCCATAAAATCTCACAGTGTGTTACATGTACACAAAGGGAAAATCACTAAAATATTTAAGGCTTTACTGTCCTAAGTACCACGAAATTATGAGTATGTTCACGAGGGGGAGAGAGGACTATTACCCACAGTCCATGACCATATCATAAATTTGGATTCCATGGTTTTAAAACCATGATACACACGGCTGGAAAGCTTTAAAGCTATCACTAGTGGCTCATAACCCACGACCAGCCTAATGCTTAAGGACATCATGTTTACTACATGTATATAAGAGAATGATTTACATCAGGCCATACAAGTGAGCATAGATATTCCCACCTCTGATTTTATAAGGGTCATAAACCAGACATATACACAAACTATCTTAAAGAATATGCCACCACATATAAGTATGCCATTTAAGATAGAACCTCAGATGAGGATTGAGATTATATGTTGGATAAATAAGACTTCCTCCATGAAATTATAATGTATCTTTTGCCAAAAATGGGTGATTTCATCAGTGGCCAAGAACACATATTGCAAAAGATAGTAATTTAATTATCTTAAAAGGAGAAAGTTATGAGCCGATAAAGAGTAAAAGAGTAATGGCATTTTACCATTGGTGTTTTGGAAAGATCCTCAGACCAAAGATCATGATCTAGACGTCTATAAAAAGAATAAGATCAAAAGCTAGCAGAAAATATGCCAGACACACAGACCCTAAAAAAAATTAATGACTATGTCATACCAGCTTAAGCACCATGAATTTGATGTCTAAGAGACACAATCAAGTTGCTACAATGTCTATTAGAGATAGACTGATAAGTTCCAAATATAAAGAATTTCGGAATGTAATGAAAGGTGCATAGAAAAGTACATTTTCGAGTTCATAAGTGAAACAAGTACAGACGAATAAATAAGGCTGGCCAGCCACACATCTAAGGTACCAGACCATGTAGTTTGGGACGCCAAACTGCAAGGTGTATAAGTCCTGGATAATGAGATCTCAAATCTATTTTAGATCATGTCTGGAACAATATGGAACTACAAACATAAAGAGTGTCGACACCTAAGATGTATTTACATCTTAAGAGCTCATGAAAGATTATAGCACTTGATATTTGAAAGATTTAACCTGAGGATCATGAACCCACGTAAGAGTACTCACAAAAGAATAAAGGGACGTGGAGGTTCAAAGTTTTTAAAGTATTTATAAAGAGATGGGCGTATTGGCCATGTATATACAGAAACGCCATCTAAGTTTTGAAACCAGTGAATGGATCTTGTGAGGATAAGAAATCTGTGAGATTAAAGGACATAACCACGTGGTTTAGTGTGTCTATGTTCCTTCTAATGATACTCAAGTATAGCTTGATTACACAAGGATACTCACAAGGATCGAAGAACTATTTATAAGGAGATTTGCTTCTATGTGGTGGATGCTACTACAAAAATCATGATTGATTTTGTCTGGCGTAGTAAGCAGTATGGATCACTGGATAATGAGAATGAAGGTACCATAGAAAGTTAAGAAAATACATTCTCATAGAACAAGCTTTGTTCCTAAGTTGTTCGTGGATTGAAATTTACAGCAGCTGCAAGTATGAAAGACTAAGAAAATGCTTAGTACAATCAGTCCATATATATATACATATCCCTATGGTAGATATTGTAATTCCTTGTGTTTATGTTTTATACTAAACCAACTCAAAGAAAGAAGTTTAATGGTTCAATAAGTTTCAATGATACAAGTTATCAATTGACATGCTATGTTTTACATAGATAAGAATGTCATGGCTTGCAGCAGAAATCACAGCCATGGAGTATGTGTATGATTAAGATCAACACGCCTATAAGTAAGAACCATGAACCAGGATGGTGACCAGAAGGACTTCTGGTCGTGGCTTAATGAATATAGCTTTGCTAGCAGCCAAAGAAAGATCGATAACCATGTATAAAAGACATGAGTGTATTTGACTGCGAATTCATAAGTTTGAGGAGTTTTATTGCAGCAATAATTATTGGTGACATGAATTTAGACACTCATGATTATGGACGTGTATAGACAAGATCTATATCACAACATGGATCGACAAAAGAAAGATTGGCTACAATGGATAAAATCATTGGCACATACGAAGACATATAAGTTCGAATGAACAAAAGATATGAAGTAAAGTGGTTTGTATGTGTTCTGAGTCTATGACTCAATGTATATTTAAATGTCCACGTTTTGATAAAGCCATAAAACCAAAGAATATCCGTGGGACATGAAAAAGTATTTGCAAGTAAAGTTTTTATTGCAGATTATAAGTCCATCCGAGCATCGTTTGAAGCGCCAACAATCCGACCAAGACAAGGAATGATCAGCAGCAAAGATGTACATCCTGACCACATCTTTATGGAGTTCCAAACACATCAAGACGTCCATATGTTACCAGTTCATTCAAGGAGAATCCAGCTGATCATCTTAACCAAGTCATAGGCGGCTTCAACGTTCAGAAAGACTCGGATACCAGATGGAAATGCGTCCACTACAGTGATTCATTCATCAGGGGGAGTTCATGTGTTGTACTCTTTTTCCTGTCCTTGGTTTCCCATTTTGCCACATTGGTTTTTGGGGTTTTCCAGGAGAGGTTTTAATGAGGCAACATTAAGTATGCAACTAACCTATACCGGATGTGTCGATCAAGGGGGAGTGTTATGTACCAAGACGTGATCGACCACCAGCAAGCACGTCCAGCAGGCCCAATCCAGACATGATAATGACGACCAGGAGATATGTGTCTATCTAGTTCATACTTATATGTAATACTCATGTATATCTTGATGTAGTCCTTATCCTTATCTTGTTAGGATAAGCACGGCCTTATGACGGTCTAATACTTGTATATATATGGACCTTTTGGTCGACAGTAATAACACAGAAACATATTTCCCCACTTCGTTTCACAACAGATCTGGAAACTTTAGAATTGTTTTCATGATGTCTAAAGTCGACTAAAACTTGATTAGGATTGAAAAAATATTTTTTTTAATATTTAAAATTCGAAATTACAGAGAAAAACCTGAAAAAAATATTTTTTTTTAGAAAATATACTTTCAATATATTTATAACTATTTTTTTGATATAGTTAGACTGAAAAAAAAAGAAAGAAGGTATTTTTTAAATCTGAGATTTCTATTTTTGAAATCATAATCCTATTAGAATTAGGATTTATCTATTTTCCAGAAAAGTAAATCATAATCCCTTTTGAATTTGGATTTGTTAATGTTTATCAGATTAATTTTCGAAATCATCCTGAAAATATTTGATTGAATTATCTGATTTATTTTTGAACATTATCAATGGATTTAATTATCTGAAGTCGAAATTTTTGAATTAATCTGATTATTTTTAAGATATATTTTTTTAAAAAGATTAATTAAAAATCAAAAATAATATATATAAAAAGTTTCCACTAATAGATGTTTCCCTTTTAAGGAATTTCCTTTCATGGAATACTTTCATGATCATCTAGGAATATTTTCCAAGATAGAATCATAAAAAAATTCTCTAAAGGTCTTGAAAACCTGAAAATCTAAAAGTGTATGATTGTTTTTCTCATACTTGTTTGAATCCTTTTCAAAGTTGATTCACACCTTAGCCATAGGGCTTAAAATTTATAAAGGCATCATTTAGAAAAAAAATTTTCTTTGGTGCGTGTGTGGTATGAAGTATGGAAAAATTTCTAAACTAATACATGTTCTTTGAACAATGATTTCAGATGTCACATACACACCCTCAGATTATGAAGCACTTAATCTCGATGGCAATAACTATCTTGACTGGGCTATAAACACCACGGCAATCTTAAAGTCTAAAGGACTTAAGAAGTGCATCAAGTATGGCAATGACACCCTTGCGTGTGAAAGATACAGAGCCATCATGATCATGCGTCATCACATCCATGAAGAGCTAAAAAACGAGTATCACTACCTTAAAGATCCTCATGATCTCTGGTCATCTTTGAATACTCGATTCTATGAGCCATTGTTGGAAGAATCCACGAAAAAATGGAAAGTTCTAAGGTTCCAGGACTATGATTCCATGGACAACTATCACTCTGATCTTATGCGAATCACTTATAGTCTTAGACTATGTGGTGAATTGGTAACAAAAGAGGATATGTTAAACAAAACTCGTGACACGTTCCATTCAAAGGAAGTGTTGTTATCACATAAGGCTAAAGATTTCACCACCTATTATGACCTTCTCTCATATTTATTAGAGATTGAGCAAAAGAAACAGAGAAGGATGGCCAACATCAACCGATTTTATGATTTCGTGGAGATATATTATGATCAGCTAGACAGTGAGATGAACATCCCTGAAGCTGATGATGCTACATTTGATGAGGAAAGATCCGAGGAAGATTCCGGATGGACAATTATGGACCATGAGAATGGTTTATACATTGAATAGTTTTTTTTGACATTCTGATTTATGTTTTTCATATTTCATATGATTTACTTGTCATTTATATTTTATGGACTAATAAGATGATTTTGGTCTTATATATTATCTTGCTTGATTTGGTTGATAATTCTTGTTTAAATGACAAAAGAAATCCTAAAAGGATAGTAAATCCATTCATAAACCACAGTCCAAAGACACTGCCAAGTAAAGGCACAAAATTTAAAGTCTCATTGAGTTATAAAGATTTAAGAATGGTTTTCCATTCTGAACCAGTGAGCAAAGAAAATAAGTTTTCTTTAAGATTTTTTTGAAAAATCGCCTAAGGCATTAAGAATGCATATACCCATATTTTCTACTGATTTATTCTATGCTAAGGATCAGTATGAAAGAGGCATAAAAGACATGGTAACCAGTGAGGTTCACCACGAAATTAACACTTTATGGCATGACCAGATTAGCCATCTTGGTCCAAACATGATGTAAAATCGATAAACGCACAAAAGTGGTCCCATAAAATCTCACAATGTGTTACATGTACACATAGGGAAAATCACTAAAATATTTAAGTTTTTACTGTCCTAAGCACCAGGAAATATGAGTATGTTCATGAGGGGGAGAGAGGACTATTACCCACAGTCCATGACCATATCATAAATTCGGATTCCATGGTTTTAAAACCAAGATACACACGGCTGGAAAGCTTTAAAGCTCTCACTGTTGGCACATAACCCACGACCAGCCTAATGCTTAAGGACATCATGTTTACTACATGTATGTAAGAGATTGATTTACATCAGGCCATACAAGTGAGCATAGATATCCCCACCTCTGATTTTATAAGGGTCACAAACCAGACATATACACAATCAATCTTAAAGAAAATACCACCACATATAAGTATGCCATTTAAGATAGAACCTCAGATGAGGATTGGGAATATATGTTGGATAAATAGACTTCCTCCACGAAATTATAATGTATCTTGTGCCAAACATGGGTGATTTAATCAGTGGCCAAGAACACATATTGCAAAAGATAGTAATCTGATTATCCAACATTAAAAAAGAAGAAAGTTATGAGCTGGTAAAGATTAAAGAGTAATGGCATTTTTCCATTGGTGTCTTGGCAAGATCCTCTGACCAAAGATTATGATCTAGACGTCTAAAAAGAATAAGATCAAAAGCTAGCAGAAATATATGCCAGACACACTGGCCCAAAAAGAAAGATTAATGACTATGTCATACCAGCTTAAGCACCACTTTTTTGATGTCTAAGAGACACAATCAAGTTGTTACAATGTCTATTAGAGATAGACTAATAAGTTCCAAATATAAGGAATTTCGGAATGTAATGAAAGGTGCATAGAAAAGTACATTTCCGAGTTCATAAGTGAAACCAGTACAGACAGAGAAATAAGGCTGGCCAGCCACACATCTAAGGTACCAGACCATGTAGATTGGGACGCCAAACTGCAAGGTGTAAAGGTCCTGGATAAAGAGTGTCGACACTTAAGATGCATTTTACATCTTAAGAGCTCATGAAAGATTATAGCACTTGATATTTGAAAGATTTAACCTTAGGATCATGAACCCACGTAAGAGTATTCATACAAGAATAAAGGGACGTGGAGGTTCGAAGTTTTTAAAGTATTTATAAAGAGATTGGCGTATTGGCCATGTATATACAGAAACGCCATCTAAGTTTTGAAACCAGTGAATGGATGTTGTGAGGATAAGAAATCTGTGAGATTAAAAGACATGACCACGTGGTTTAGTGTGTCTATGTTCCTTCTAATGACACTCAAGTATAGCTTGATTACACAAGGATACTCACAAGGACCAAGGAACTATTTATAAGGAGTCATGCTCCTATGTGGTGGATGCTCCTACAGAAAATCAAGATTGATTTTGTCTGGTGTAGTAAGCAGTATGGATCATTGGATAATGAGAATAAACGGTACCATAAAATGTTAAGAAAGAAATTCTCATAGAACAAGCTTTGTTCCTAAGTTGTTCATGGATTGAAATTTACAGCAGCTGCAAGTATGAAAGACTTAGAAAATGCTTAGTACAATCAGTCCATATATATATATACATATCCCTATGGTAGATATTGTAATTCCTTGTGTTTATGTTTATACTAAACCAACTCAAAGAAAGATGTTTAATGGTTCAATAAGTCTCAATGATACAAGTTATCAATTGACATGCTATGTTTTACATAGATAAGACTGCCATGGCTTGCAGCAGAAAACACAGCCGTGGAGTGTGTGTATGATTAAGATCAACACGCCTATAAGTAAGAGCCATGAACCAGGATGGTGACCAGAAAGACTTCTGGTCGTGGCTTAATGAATATAGCTTTGCTAACAGCCAAAGAAAAGATCGATAACCATGTATGAAGGACATGAGTGTTTTTGACTGCGAATTCATAGTTTGATGAGTTTTATTGCAGCAAATAATTATTGGTGACATGAATTTTGACACTCATGATTATGGACGTGTATAGATGAGATCTATATCACAACATGGATCGACAAAAGAAATATTGGCTACAATGGATAAAACCATTGGCACATACGAAGAGATATAAGTTCGAATGAACAAAAGATATGAAGTAAAGTGGTTCATATGTGTTCTGAGTCTATGACTCAATGTATATTTAAATGTCCACGTTTTTGATAAAGCCATATAACCAAAGAATATCCGTGGGAAATGAAAAGGGACCTGCAAGTAAAGCTTTTATTGCAGATTATAAGTCCATCCGAGCACCGTTCGAAGCGCCAACAATCCGACCAAGACAAGGAGTGATCAGCAGCAAAGATGTACATCCTGACCACATCTTTATGGAGTTCCAAACACACCAAGACGTCCATGTGTTACCAGTTCATTCAAGGAGAATCCAGCTGATCATATTCACCAAGTCATAGGCGGCTTCAACGTTCAAGAAGACTCGGATACCAGATGGGAATGCGTCCACTACAGTGATGCATTCATCAGGGGGAGTTCATGTGTTGTACTCTTTTTCCTGTCTTTGGTTTCCCATTTTTGCCACATTGATTTTGGGGTTTTCCAGGAGAGGTTTTAATGAGGCAACATTAAGCATGCAACGAACCTATATTGGATGTGTCGATCAAGGGGAAGTGTTATGTACCAAGATGTGATCGACCACCAGCAGGCCCGTACAGCAGGTCCAATCTGGACATGGTAATAACGACCAGAAGATAGATGTTTATCTAACTTGTATTTATCTGTAACATACATGTTCATCCTTATCCTCATTGTATTAGGATAAGGACTATCTCCTATTCCCATTAGCAATGAGAATATTCACATGTATATATAGATGACCTTCTGGTCAATGAGAATAATAACACACAGAAACATATTTCCCTACTTCGTTTCACAGCACTTTAAACTTTTTGAAAAATTTAAAAATCCAAGTTCTAAACATAATACTTTGAAACTGTTGAAATATTTTTTCTATTCTTATTTATTTATTTTTACTTGTTTTTTTCTTGATTTTTTCTTAATTAATTAATAAATTAACTTAACGTAAACTCATTTATTGGTTAATAAACAGTGTCAATCGCATTTTTGTATTAATGAACAAATAGGTCAAGTTAAAAAAAGTTTTGATATAAATATTACATAGATGGTTTAAACTTTAAAGTACTTTCATTATAATGCAGTTTTCCATATATGTTTGACCATATTCACCCTCCTCCAGATACGAGATAACACGATAATTGGCGATCTTGCCAACAATTTCCATGGGAACTGAGTGTTTAACTTGTCGTGAAAATTCACAAGTCTACCAAAAAACGATCATAACGTTGTACAAAACCTTCCTCAGCCTTGACTTCCTTGCTATTGATTTTCAACATTCCTCTTGTTTGCTTTTTG
>OVBX01004240.1:0-15024 GCA_900406325.1 Erucastrum elatum
ATTACTTTACTACAAAATAATTAATATTATATATTCGGGTGAAATACCAGTGATCCCTACAGCCAATAAAAACATATCTCAATATATTTTTGTTAAATATAATTTTCTCAAACAATAAGCGCACATATCTTGTTTTGCATCTTCCTTTATGGATTCAAGATAATGAATTCCTAAAACGATATTTAATCCAACTATAACAGTTGAGGACCTAAAGCAAAAGAAATAATTTAAATATAAAATTTTATATAAAATCGAGGTTTTGTGTAAAAATTACAAATTGTTGATATTATAAATACTAATTTGCAACCTTGTGGAAAAATATTAATTAATACAACTCAAAATACATATTTTATCATAATAAAAACCAGATTTCATTGATATCAAGGGACCTAAATCGAATGTTTTCAATTTATTCATTGATCACTCCTCCGCTCAACAATTTTTATTGTACTAAGTGGTGTGGTTCGTGTGAATATGGATCATGGCGTGTCACGCAAGGAAAGATGGCTGGGTAGAATCATTCATGGATTGATTTTTAAAAAAAGACCAAACAAAAATACAGCTCCTAATGATTAATGGTAAACTTTGTTCAATAGACGTATGAAATATCAAATCTGTTTTTCAGCAAGGGGAACAGATTACGATTTTCTGTTATACTTTATACTCTCGATTATTTTCAATCTAAATATATTGTCACCATTTACTCATTATTTTTGCTTTTTCTTCTATTAACTCTTGAGATCTGATGAAAAAGAGCACAAGACAACCAAAAGATATTTTATAACTTGCCTGGAGTTTCTCAGATTTGGGGTATTATATGGGGTTTCCTTATCACCAACTCTTAACCACCGTCTTCCACTCTTAGTTTTATCATCACCATTAAATTTTCATCGTCCTCCCAATCATTTGAAAAACCTGAAAACAAACTCATTTCTCACTAATTTTTTTATCACTTCTTTTCTTAAAGAAATGTATTTTCCTTAGATCGAATATGAGACACATCATTGTGTATTTAAAGTATACAATTGGCAATGGAAAGAAATATTTTTTATATGACAAATGGCAAGGTGTAAGACTTATCTTTGATATACATATATTTTACGTTTTAAAAAGATTTTTACTATATTATCGAAGTGTCTTAAAAGCAGTCTCGTGCTTCAAAAGGTAGTTTTTGTAATCAGTATTTGGAGTCTTTATTTTGTAAAATTGTTGAAATTCATTGCCAAGATTTCATTTTCTACAGAAACACTGGGAATACGAGAAGCGTAATACAGAAAATACAAGCTAAACAGAAGCACTAACCAAGCGAAGCAAAATACTGAACTACAACCAAATCAGATATACTAAAAGGACACATCAATACCAGAGCAGAAAATTTTCATCGAGGGAAGCTCGCAATGACAACGAGAGGCCAAGTCTGGTTAAAATCAGCCTGCCCAAGGCCCATCTCTTAAATATTAAGTTTAACCAGAGTTAAACAGACTAGGAAACATCCAAATCTGCAGCCTTCAAGGAACCATAAAGCGAAAGCAAGTAGAGGAAAACCTGAAAACAAAAAGATATTGCTATTAGTTGGTAATTATACCAAACAAAAGACACCACACCTCTGAGTCTGCACTGAGAAATTAAGAAATGACTAGCACCACCTGAGTCAAAAGCGGACATATGATACCCCTAGATCAAGCCCATGAAACTAGCTGTTTCATCACATGCCACCACTGAGAAGAATAGCCGTGGTTTATAGATAAGAAAACTCTCATCCCCTCACACTTACATGGCGGAGAAGCACAACAAATCAACCCAATTTGGGACTGATTGCATGTCAAATGAATCTTCTGCGAGATACATAATACCTCTGCCAATACACCTCAATACTAAAACAAGCATAAGAGAGAGAATGTACCTCTGCCACCGCCGGATGAAAAAACAAAATCGGTAGAGACCATGCAAGCTGGTCCATTCCCATCGAGAATAAGGAGAGGAGGGAGAAAAAGGGCCCACCTCCACACACAAGATTTGCCACATTATCTGAGCTACCGCCGCTGCACCCAAACAAACAAGCCACTAATTTACGCCACCATCTAGCCATCGCTACTCGAAGACAAATAATAGCCAGATGTAGACTGTGTGGCAATGAGAACATATATCAACATGAAACGAAGCAAGGAGGGAGAGGGAGAAGAGCGGTGAAAAAAGAAAGAAAAAGAAGAAGAAGGAAACAACCAACAGCGATTGAGAGAGCAAACCGCCGGCCACTCAAAATGAAGATATATATATATATATATATATATACATATAATATATTTTGATTAGTCTTTGGAATCTTCACAACAAAATAAAAAAAAAACTACGGATAATAGACCAAATCATGATCTGACCATGTATGATAGATGGGAGAAAAATATTATGGATAATAGCCCAAATCTTGATCATACCATGTAAGAGAGATGGTGGAACAAGGTCGACAAGTTTGACCTTGTGTATAAATTTACCTCTATTTGCTTAAATATCAATTCATTAGAGAAAATTTAAGCATAGAACCTAACTTGGTGTTGAAATAACACAAATTTTGGTGTTTTTGTGTTAAAATCATTTTTATTCACAACACCAAATCTCATACCAAAACAATATTATATATTAGTTCAATTTTATAATTATTTAATTATTTGTAGTGGCTAATTATTATTATTATTATCACATTTATGTTTTATTTTTGTTTATAATACTTTTTTATTTATTTTTAATATATATTTAAACTTTATATCATTTTGTTTTAACTAGTTTCTATACTTATTTTGTTAATGTAAAATATCATTTACAAACTGGAAGTATACTATCAAATATGAAAAGTACATAATAAATCAATAAATTTATTATAAATAACATTTTGAAATTTACAGGTTTAGCTATGTTATTAAATGGAAAATAAAATATTTATCTTAATCTTTAATGTGAATAATATTAACACATTAGTTTTTACTATTATATTATAAATTTATTTTACAATAATTTAATAATAATATTTTTTCATTATTTAATCGTATTTAAATTATAATTGGTAAATTTTAAAGAAATGCATTACATTTTACTACTTCCTAAAATAAAATTACAGTTTACTAACTTAAAAATATATTAAATCAAACTAGTTCTCATAATTATTATAATCGGCCCACAAGTGTTCAAATAATGCATTTTAAAGTTCAATATAAGCTTCTCAATCTCCTATTTTCTTGTGCCAAGCTAATAGTTTTTAAAATCGAGCATCATCATCACCACCATCTCAACTTATGTAGTTTCAAATCATTCTTCAATTGTCGCATCAACATCACTTTCGCCATCTCTAACCATATTATGCATTATAATACAATAATTCATTATATACTCTTTCTCAAAACGTGTTGTTCAAATGTTCACCTTAGTATTGACTCTTTCATTCAAGAAACCAATTTTTTTTTTGGATCCACCAAAACTTTCTGGTATTCCCAAATAATTCCCCATACCTCCCAACTTAGTAATGCCAAGTTTATTTTGAATTTCCACCCTCTGTGAATCTGCTACCTTATGACCAAATTGCAAAGATGTTTTATTAAATTTATTAACTGGCTACAAAACCGCTTCGTATTCTTTAAGGAAGTTAAGGATAACATCACATTCAACCACATTCGCCTTGCAGAAAAACAAAATATCATCCGAGAAGAGTAAATGCGAAACCTCAGGTCCTCCTCGCGATATATTTAGTCATGTTAATCGTTTTTGCAATTGCAATACAAAGGAATACTTCTTAAGAAGTCTACTCTACAGAAGACATCTTAAGAAGTCATCGTTTGTAAATATTGGAAAATTTTTTAATGTGAAAAAAATTCAAAAATTTCTGGGAAGACTTCTCAAGAAGTCTTCTCGAATAAACAAGTTATTTTTGCAATTGACCGAAAATTTGTAAAAGTTTTGACTATTTATAGAACAATTTTCGGGAAGTCTTCTCAATGATGTAAGAAGTATACTTGGGATAGTTTTTCAATTAAGTATATTTGATTTTTCAAAAGAAGATTTCTTTAGGAGTCTTCCATTATCAGACTCTCATTCATATTAAATGTTTACTATTATTTTTCAATTGCAAAAAACAACTCATGCAGACTTCCTGGGACAATGAAAGGACTTTGGGAAAGGTTTTAGAAGACTTCTATAGAAGTTTTCCCCAAGAAGACTTCCGGAGAATTCTTTTATTAAAAAGTCAAATTTCTGACAAACTTTGGTCAATTGCAAAACTAACATGTTTATCCGAGAAAACTTCTCGAGAAATCTTATGTGGGATTTTTTAGGGTTTTTTTTTCTTAACAAATGAGAATTAGAAGACTTCTAGGGAAGTCTTCTTGGTGGAGAACACATCTAGCAAAGTTTACTGAAAGTCTTCCTAAAGTCTTATGAAAGTCTTCAAGAACAGATCTGGGAAAAAACCGATTTCACACTTTGAATCTGTGAGATGACTTGCTTAGCTTCTCCAAACACCCAAAACTTCATTACAAAAGCTTCCAAGTCACTAATGACCAAGAATCATGAGCTTCAATGTCTCTATGAAACTTACAAAGCTTGGAATCAAATCTTAGTTTTTCGGATGAATTTAAACAAAAAAAGTGAACGAAATGTAATTTGTATGCATAAGTAATGAGATATGAAGACTAAATATCAAAACTTTGGTGCATTAAGAGCTTCAAATTGTTTGTTCATGGTGGTTTGTGTATTGATGAAAATGGTAATATTATAAATATTTGATGAAGATGAGGATGATAAGGTAAAAAACTCATTTAAAAGAAAAGTAATGGCATTTTCATGAATAACTTCAACTTCTAGGGTGAATAAGGGAAAAAGTTGCAAAAACAAATATGAGTTATTTTTGTGTTTGACTTGAAATTTTATTTCATATTTGAAAGAAGCCCTAGTTTTAATGTGTATTTTTAAAAATTATAAAGGATAAAAAGATGAATTAAAATGGTGAAGTAAGTTGTTGAATTTTATTTAATAAAAATACTGTACATATTAGAATTAAAGTGTGTGCTGAATATTTAGGTGGAAGAGAGAGAGTATGATGTGAAACGTTAAGAAGAAAAAATAAGGGTGTTGAATAACTCTAACATTGTATAGTCTTAGTCATTGAATTGTTTCAGTCAAGATTTAACAATTGCATTCATTAGCCGTTTCATTTATTCCATAATTTGTCACCTTCTATCAAGAGATTAAATGATCTTATAATTATTTTTTTTTCATCCAAGATCTAAATATTGTATTCATTAGTCAATTCATGTCTCACATAATTTGTCGTTTTCTACAACAAAAAAACAATATAAAACATTGAATTTATCCGGCCAAGATCTTAAAGTTGCTTTTATTTTCACTTCTCTATATAAATGTGTACAACACTCTTCAATCATTTGCTCACCACTAATAATTCTTCCAAAGTGAATAGAATTCTCCCTGGTTCATATTATATTGAAGAAGATACACATTTATGTCATGTGTATTTTGACGTTTCAAAAAATCCAATAGGAATAAATCAATCAAAAGACCAGTTTTGAATGAAAGTTCAATTTAAATATGATTTTTTTTTCAACGAAGACCAAACATATATCTACAAACTCAAATGATAATGACTTTTTATAGTCTCCAAGTTGAGGGGATGTGCTATCCATATTGAAAACAAAAATCATAAAGTTTCCTTTGAAACATTTAAGTACATATATATGCAATTATTTGTACTCTTTTAGTCTCTACTAAATAATTATACTTGCTACTCATTTATATTTTTCTTCATAAATATCAAACCAGTTAATCCAATCAGAGATATCACTAATACAAGATGACACATCAAATAAAGAGATTAAATTTGATCATCATGTTATCTTTACATGCATTGATAAATTTTCAAAGCACATGCTTGATAAAGCTGATGCACTGCAAGAAGAATTTCAAAATATTATGTCGTCTCCAATCTTGTAAGATGAATCATCGCCATCCCCTGGTATGAATTCATTTGATCCAAATATGAATAGTGAAAATGCCACTTTTGGTTTATTTCAAAGACTTATGGTATGGAAAATGTAAAGAGAAAATGGCAATATGAAGAGTAATATAAAAAAATGATATAGCAAAATAATAGGGCTTAAAAAAACTATTACTAAATGTATTTCTTAAATTAAATTCAAAGTCGAAAGTTGAAGTACAGAAAATTAAACAAGAGCATATATATTTTTTTTTTGCTTATTTGAAGTTATAGTCAATCTAACTTCTGGTGCATATAGTGAAAACAAAAGAACAATAATTTTGAGAATAAGAGCATCAACAAGCCACCATGAAGAACAGGGAGAAGGTTCTCAAAGCGAATATCATGGATAATATCAAGCATCTCAAACTAAAAAAGAACACATTCGATGAGCATGTTCAAAGACAACAATTTCAAGGTGAAAACCAAATATCAATAGATGATCTACAATATTTCTTTCAGTACTATCATTACCTTAGCGACAACCAGTTTCCTAAATTTTAATATGTACAGTAAAACCTCTATAAATTAATAATATTGAGACTTTAAAATTTTATTAATTTATAGATATATTAATTTACAAAACTTTCTTTATTTAGATTTTTTTCTATTTTTAAATATTTTTATTTATAAAAAATAAAAATATTTTGTTTTACCATATGTACATTATTTAAAGGGGTTCTTACAAGTTATGACCCACAACTTGATCCTAACCTCAAAACCAAACCCCAACTTGAATCAAATAGAAAACCCTAACCTCAAGGCCATGTAAAATTACATCCAGCTCCTTGTGAGCAAACAAAAAAATCGAAGTCATTTTTACGAATATAACCCTATTAAGTCGTCTGTATCGTCTGAGATTCTGGAAGTCGTCTGGAGTTGTTGATCTTAAAAATAATTTTTTTAAAAAAATTAAAAAATATTTTGACTAGTGAAAAATTAAAATCATGTAATTATAAAAACATTTGTAAGTGATGTAAATTAAAAAATAAAAAGTTTGAATAGTTTTCAACATAGATGAGTGAAAGTGGTTAATCATGATATTCTTTGGTTTTAGGGTTTGAGAACATATGTAGTAGTATTGTATGTTTTGTTAGGGTTAGCTTTTGGAAAGCTTGAATGATTTTTTGAAAATGTAAATTTTTACCTATTTGTGCTTGTTTCAGTGTATAGTAAACACTTTTCAAGTTTAATTTGATTTTTTGAAATGTTTAGTTAGTTAAATTAGTTTAGATATTGTGTTTAGGGTCTAGACGACTTAAAATTAAGTTGTCTGCTGAATTGTAAAAGTTGGATGACTTTAGATGACTTTAGACGACTTTCTTTTCCCGCTTAAATATTGTTCAAGTAAGTCGTCTAGAAAGTCGTTTATTTTAGTTTCCCGCTAAAAGTATTTTAGTTTTCAGATAAATATATTAAAGTCTTCTGAACGACTTACAATTAAGTCGTCTAAAGTCGTCCAAAGTCGTCTGAATAGAAAATATTTAACCTAATTGGATTTTGTGTCTCCATATATAAATTTTTTTTTACACATTCTCTCTCCTCCTCTCAAATGGCTGCAACAAAAATGTAGTGTTCATCATTCTTAAACCCTCTTACCTCTCTCTAATCTTTTTGAACTTATAAACACCAAGCTTTATATCGATTTATTGTTTTTGTCTCATATTTTTCTCACTAATTTATCTTGTTTTTGCAGGTGTTTCATCACATATTTTTCATATTTTACTCATTGAAAGGTAAATCTACTAATTTTAGAAATGTATTTTTGTGTGTTTTATAAAGATATATTTATCTAATCTTTCATTTATTTTCTCTGTTCTAAGACATATGAACGTTTATGGATATGCAGGTTTTTCAGAACTAGATTTGGATTTGCAGGTTTTTCAGACCTGGATTTAGATATGTAAGTTTTTCAGATCTAGATTTGGAAGACTTTTGGGACGACTTACCTGGAAGTCGTCTGGACGACTTACCTAGAAGTCGTCTGGACTTCCTGGAAGTCGTCTGGACTTCCTGGAAGTCGTTTGACAAAGTCTTCTCTTATGTTTCTCCTTTTAATAACAGATCTGAGCATTTTGGTAAGTTTTTGTATTTGATTTTTCTTTATTTGGTCACCTCATGTTGTATAAAATTCTTATATTTTTCCTAAACTAAAACTCTCCAAACCCACTCCAATCTCCTTGATTTCAATACACCAAATTTTATATGAATTTTCAGTTTTGTCTCATGTCTTTCTCACTAATTTATTTTTATTTTTTGCAGATTTTTTATCACATGGTTATCACCTTCATTTCATTTAAAGGTAAATCTATTAATTTTAGATATGTATTTTTGTGTGTTCTATAAATGTAGATTTTTCTAATCTTCTACTCATTTTATCTATTTTAAGTCATTTTAACGTGTTTGGATATGCAGATTTTTCAGATCTGGATTTGGAAGACTTCTGAGACGACTTACCTAGAAGTCGTCTGGACTTCCTGGAAGTCGTCTGATGGAGTCTTCTCTCATCTATACTTTTTATAACAAATCTGAGTAGTTTGGTAAGTTTTTATGTCTGATTTTTCTTTATTTGCTCAACTAATGTTGTATAAAGTTTTAATATTTTTCCCAAACTAAAACTCTCCAAACCCACTCTAATTTTTTTAAATTTCAATACACCAAATTTTAGATGATTTTTTTTCAGTTTTTTTTCATTTCTTTCTCACTAATTAAACTTTTATGCAGATTTTTTATCACATGGTTCTCACTTTCCACTCATTTAAAGGTATATCTATTAATTTTAGATATGTATTTTTGTGTGTTTTATAAAGGTAGATTTGTCTAATCTTCTACTCATTTTCTCTATTTTAAGCCATTTGAACGTTTTTGGATATGCAGGTTTTCCAGATCTGGATTTGGAAGAGTTTTGGGACGACTTACTTGGAAGTCATCTGGACTTCTAGGAAGTCGTATGTACTTCTTGGAAGTCGTATGAGCTTTCTGAAAGTCGTCTGGGCTTTCTGGAAGTCGTCTGAGTTTTCTGGAAGTCTTTTGACTAAGTCTTCTTTCATATAAAGTGGAGTCTAAGCTTGTTTACTCATTTAGTTGTAATTTTTTTGTATAATCAGTAAAATTGTTTCCTAAGATGTAATATATATGCTAAAATCAAATAAATTAATTATTTCAATAGTTTTTATCTTATCTTTGGATTTCCCAAATGCAATAATAAAGTCTAAATATCTTCTTCTCATCTTAATAAAGAATGTTGGTAGTCTTATATTGATACAACATTTGAAGAAGCATTTTAATCTTTCTTCCAACTCATAAATAATAATACTTAAGAGATGGAACCAAACAATAATAACTAGTCAAAGCATATCACATTTTTTACAAGTTTGTATTGAAAATATAAGTTTTACATATCTTGAAGTTTGTGTTGATCAACCACACAATTCCAACATCCATCTTGCAACAACCATACTTCATACAATGCATGTAAATTACATCTCATCTGCAAAAAGAAAAAAATACACATTAGCAAACATTGAACATGTATGACTTTTCTCAGACGACTTCCCTCGAAGTCTTCTACGTTAGCTAGAAANATTAACATGAATGTTGGCAACCTCATAATAATCATAATTAAAATTAAAAATTTCATCCAGTATCCCTAATATAGTCTAATATACATGAATTAATAAGAAAATCTTAAAAAGTCTTTATGATTTTAGAGAAAATACAAGTTTATTAAACATTCGCTCAGACGACATCTACGAAAGTCTTCTGGATGACGTCCAGAGAGGTCACCATTTAGGTCATTTTTGTTATTAAATTTTTGCAAAGACGACTTACATGGAAGTCGTCCTTCCAGACGACTTCCCTGGAAGTCGTCCTTTGTTCAATATAATGGAAGTCGTCCGTCCAGACGACCTTTGACGACTTCCATGGAAGTCGTCTGAGACAAACATGTTAGTTATGTGTTTGACCGAAATGTGTCAGAAATTTGACTTTTACCAGACGACTTCCACGGAAGTCGTCTACGAGAAAACTAAAAAATCAATATTTTATTATTTCCAGACGACTTCCACGGAAGTCGTTTCAGGTTAGTTTTGGAATTGGAATATCAAAACAAAAAAAAAATTTTCTGGACGACTTCTGTGGAAGTCGTCTACCCGGACGACTTCCAGGGAAGTCGTCCATGATAACCAAGGTTTGACCAGAATCTCGGAATAAAATCTTGGACGACTTCCGTGGAATTCGTTGAGTTTTTTTTTTGTTTTGTTATTCTAACTCCAAAACTAACCTGATTATATTAAAATATTGATTTTTAGTTTTCTCGTCGTCTGGGAAAAGTCAAATTTCTGACACATTTCGGTGAAACGCAAAACTAACATGTTTATCTTAGACGATTTTCAGAAGTCGTCTAAAATTTTATTTTTAACAAAGAAAGTGGGACGACTTCCTTGAAAGTCGTCCAACAAAACACATTTTAAAAGTCAATTGCAAAACTAACCCCTGCTTTGACCAAATGACTTCCGTGGAAGTCGTCTAGATCCAGACGACTTCCACGGAAGTCGTCTGAACGAACAGATCTGGGAAAAAAACTTAGATTACTTCTTTAGCTTCCAGAAGTCTTCTCCAACCACCCAGAATCTCAAAAGAAAGTGACCCAACGAGAATCGTAAGCTTCAATGGCTCAATGAACCATATAAATTTTAGAATCAAAATCTATGGTTTTTATGGATGAATATGGAGAGAAATTGAAAGATAAGTTGTTTTTAGTTGATAGAAATGGAGAAAGAATGAGTGTTTAATCGATTTTTGAGCATTAAGAGCTTGAAAGTGGTTGTTCATGGTGGTTGGTATATTGATGGCAATGACAATCTTGTAAATAAGTGAAGAAGATGAGGTTGTGAGAGTAAAAGTGTATTTTTCGAAAAAAAAAATCAATGGCATTTTGGTGAGTATTGTGAACTTCTGGGATGAATAGGTCAAACACAATTTCCAAAAAAATCAAAGGTTAGTTTTAGGGTTGACTTTAAGTAATAGGTTCAATGTGCAAAACTCCCTTATTTAAATTTTAGAAATTTGTCTTTCATATTGTTTTATTATCTTATTTTGTGTATATTTTTATGTTTCACAGAATTGTTAAGTGGTATTCGGTATAACTTTACTAAATATTATTAAAATGTATTAAAATGTTAAGAAAAAAAGAATATCATTGTGAATATAAAACCAACAATATAATATTTATTTTGTACTTATATATAAATTATATATTGATAGATTATTAATTTATGATTTTAAGGGAACTATATATATACATAGAAATTTTAAGAATATTATTATTTTATTATTTTATCAATTTGTGTTATATTTAACACCGGTTCAACTTGAAACTTGCAAAATTTATTAATTTATAAAGATTATTAAGTTAACGAGTTAAGTTTTAGAGGTTCTACTATACTTAAATTTATACTATGTTGTTTAATATTGTTCTTACGCATTTATTTTTTTGGTATTATTTTTTAATTTATGTTTGGCCAAATTTTTTTATTAAAATATAATATTCATTTTTATAATAACCAACTTTCATATTAGTTTATATAAAATATTAGTTACAATTAAAATTTAAGTAAAAAAAAATAAGTGTGATATTTTAGTTAGTTATATCATAATGTTTAGTATTGTGAAAATAAAAATGAAAATAATGTGATATATTATTCTGATATGTATTTGAAATAATTAATAATTCAACTATATTATTAAATAACATACTTTTAGTGCGTGGTGTGATTAATTTTGTTACTACAAAATGGATGAGCATGAGATGATATTATTATTGTAATCATATTGAGAAGAAATCACACCAAATTTGATGTTTTGGAATTTAATTGGTATTTCTCTTAGATTTATCTACATTTTATTGTTTTAGTTTCATCGTACTTTGGATTATTACTTCTGAAGGAGTATGCATATTTTTGCTACAAATGTCTCAGAACACCTCCAAAAAATGGTTGATCTAATTTGCTAACTCAAATCTCATTGGTTTTTGTATAAACTTATTAATAAAAGAGGAGTGTATGCTAATAAAACACAAGCAAAACATTGTAAAAATCACAAAAAACAAAATCTTTAAACATAAGTTGAGGTCTTCAAGCCCAACTAAAAGTAGTCCTAAGACATGTACAACCCAAAACACCTTGGAACTGCTTCTCCAGGTTTTGGACGAATCTTTCCCAATGAGCAAAGCACTCTCTAAATGCTGACATCTTCAAAGAAGGTAAGAGGAAGCTCTGGCGATACAGGCATAGTCGCAACACACTTGAACTGTTTAGGGAACCAAAATAGAGACAGAGAAACATTTAAGTCCTCAAGAAATATTGTGTTCTTCACGTTAAAGTCACAATAGATTTCATAGTAGTTAATTAGTTTTACCTTATGCTGCTTGTATTTCTCTCTAACAGCTTGTAAAGCCCCTCCTTTTCTGCTCAGATACAAGTCATGTATCATACACACACATTCTCTGAGATCACCCGCTTTGTATCTCGTGTATTCTTCTAACATTACACTCTGTTACATTAAAAAACCCAGAGATTTAGTGTGTTATACAAAGTGGTGAATATATAATTAGAACAAGAACCACCCTTTACCCAGGGATGTTGCTTTGGACGGATGATGAATCTTGCAAGATATACTGCTGAAGCAGCCACAACAGAAGGAAGAAACTTCAAACTGTTATAGTCTAACATGCTTAGCTCTGAAAGATAGCTACAGAGAAACTCCATCTGTAAATGTGACATCTGAAACAAAGTGAAGAGTAAAAAAGGTTAGTAATTGATAATACTCTACACATTCACAAAAAAAAACCCCACAGATCAAAAAGCGCTTACTTGGAAATCTTCTTGCGCAACTCTTGTGAACCGTCTGCACACACAGAAACCAACATAAGCAAAAGTGAGACACAACCATAAATAACTTAATGAAAAAAACCAAAGTCATCAGACTCTAACAACCTTAGAAAAGTATTGGTTGTGGGGTTTCCTAATTCAAACTGAAGAGCAAGAAGTATATCAGCTTCCATCTTCACAATCTCTTGCTTAGTGTAAGTGTTGTCTGTGATATAACAGAAGTCCTCCACATTCGGAGGTGTTATCTCTTCATACTTCCTACAAAAGCGCATACATAAGCCAAAAGAGACTCCAACAAAAAAAACTTAAAAAGATGTTTGCTTACGAGGCAATAAGCATAGCAGAAACTCCCAAAAGCTGAAGCCTTTGTCTATTAACAACCTGAAGAGACAAGAATCTGTCGATGTAGGAGACAGCGAGGTAAAGAGTGTCGGAGAGAAGTTTGTACTCTTCAGCAACTTCAACTAACCAATCAACCAAAACTCCTCTCATATTAGCCGTTACATCTTTCTGCACCTTGTCTATATAATCAGCCAAAGGCCTTGACTTTTCCTTCACCTGATTCAGTTTTTGCAACCCAAAAATCAAAAACCCAGATCGAATTTCATAATCGAGATTTCGAATTGAGAAAGCTAACCTCTAATTGACGGAGATAATCGAAGATTCCGGTGACATAAGGAGCACACATCTGGGGATCATCAGATCTGGTGTCGATGTCGGACTTTGACTCCTTTGCGACTTTCGGATTTGGTTTCTTCTTGTTTTGCTTCTTTGGAACTCGGACGGGTTGTTGTTTTGGGTTAGTGGATAGGTTGCACAAGTTGGGAAGCTCACCGAGGACAACTCTCTTCTTCTTCTTGTTGTTGCGGAGACGGTCCTCGTCTAACATAGCGGCTTTTCTTTTCGTGGCTGCTCTGGTCATCCTCACGAAGTTCTCCTTGTCGTCGTCCGACATGATTCGATGGAGATAGATCGAGATTGTTTGGAAGAGAATGATGGAGAGAGGGGGAAGAAAAAGGGAAGAAGGCAAGCGCCATTTCTGATTGATTTTTTTCGAATGAAACATTGAGTTTGGCGCTCGCTCTCTTTTTCTTTTCGTTTTCGAAATTTTTGATGTTTTGAGATGTTTTCGAATTTTGGTTTTTCGAAAATGTGGTTTTGTTGGCGGGATTAAACAAAAAAAAAAGTTCCCTTCCAAAAAATTCAGTGGCAAAATAGCAAATGGAAAATAACAGATTAACAATTTTAAGAGCACGCTTAATGGGCCTCCCCAATAAGAATCCTGAACAATAAGGATAGATGTCAATCATGGACCTGCATCGTGTGTCGGTCCTGTAAATAACTGCCGCGGAACAGGATTGGACCGAGATTTTACAGACCCGGAAATTAGCGGGTCTCGCGGGACGGGTTGTTGTGGGAGTGGTTTTTCTACGAGACGGGACGACACAGACCTGAAGGATTGCAAGGACTCACGTTTTCTTCTTCTTAATTTCTTGTTTTACCTAAAAAAAACTAAAAGAGAAAGTGTGAAGAAGGTGATTCATGTGACTTTTCTCCGAGAAAATAAAGGAACTTCAGTGATGATGATCCAAGTTCCAACGATGATGATTTGAGCTCTAATAGTGTTTTAATTTGGCATTTTTATTAACTTTGGGATTGACAACTTTGATTTAGGGTTTGATTATATTTAACTTTTTGATTCATGAAAACTAAAAAATTGGTTATGAACTTACTGAAAAACATATTCTTAAATTATCTTTAATTGGTATGGAAATATGTTTCGAATGTTACAAAACTAACTACAACTATTTTATTTGGTTAAGACAACATGAACGAGACTAAGCTATGATCAAAGCGGTAACGAAACTAAGCTATGGTTAAAGCCTTGATTGACTAAGTCATTTAATTATATAATAATGATGTCGTTCAGATGAAAGAGTTAGTCTCGTTACTGATTAGAGCCTTCTTCGATGTGTATTCTATTATTCATGTTATCTCGTTACTTATCAATGGTATCTCGTTACATCAATAGACTAGAGTAAACATTAACATCTCATTTTTTACATGCACTTTTCGTTTGGTTATGACTCCATATATATA
>OVBX01004241.1:0-15024 GCA_900406325.1 Erucastrum elatum
TAGTTTCAGAACAAGTGGTCATAGATTATAGTCTCGGAGAAGCAATCAAACATTTTCATGACATTGAATACTGCTCTTCCATTCCACTGAACTCTAGTATGTTTCTTTTTTTTATCATAATCACCAGGGGAAGATAATGGATGCTTTAACTTCGAAAAGAAGAAGAGAGAAGGAATATGAACAGCTTGCAATATGGTTTGGAGATGCAGAAATGGGTTGTGATGTGATGAACACTAAGAAACATGAGACAACATCTCTAAACCCCAAAAGCTCAGAGTCAAACGTGCCATTTGCATCAGATTCCGAATGGGAGCTATTGTAATGATAAGATTGTGAGTGGGAGCTATACATGCTTAAAGTGATGCTTTAAACAATATATATATACTAAGATCCAATCTGATTCTAAAATGAAAAAATCAAATTCTTGCTCTTGCTCTTGCCTTTTCTGGTTTCTTTTTACTTCTCTAAGCAGTAGGATTGTTTCAGTTAAGAAGCAAGGAGCAATCAAGTTTATTAGATCAATGAAAAGAGACAATGTCATCTAAAAGCTGTTCATATTCCTCTGTACAGTAACAAAAACCTAATACAGAAAACAATCCAGACTAGTAAAAGTCATCGACGTAGAAAAAATCTAGAGTGTTACTATTGAAAGAGATGGGTAAACAACAAACATGACAGCCCTGACTCTAAAAGCTAAACACTTTCTAAAACTTCTCACAGCTCTAGTTACCCGTATCTGATCCATGTCCTGAGGAACTGTCACTGTCAGAATCTGCAAATCAATAAAGAAAAGTTCATGCGAGTCGTCCTGATGCTAATTAGGTGAAAGAGCTGACAAAAAAAGTTTCAATACTTACCACTAGAGCCAGACCCTGTGTCACTGCTAGAACTATTAGAACTACTTGATTGCCGACCAGGAGATGACATGCGAATCGCTTTCCCTGGTTTAAAATAATCATTATTCCATTGGTTTCTCTGGACTGTAATTAGATAGTAATAACATCCGACCTTGTGAGCTAAGAAACCTTACCTGATTCATTAACTCTCGACGTTTCAGTGCCAGTTGCTAGTTTGGCCTGTGAAAAGCAAAAAAAGACAAAGTGATATAAGCCAAAACCATTAACATCTAAAAAAGACCTGAAACAATTAGCTAACTAAGGAAAAGCTTACAGGTTCTTGAATACTATCGTGAACAGATTCAGCATCTCTCTCAGAACCAAACCCCTGATCCTCCTTTTTACTGCTCAAGCTCTCCTTATACCCAATCACAAATCTATAAAGCTCCCAAAGCGTTTGGACGTCAACACTGTCAATATCAAGCTCGATCTCATCATCCTGCTGAGAGAGTTCCGGATTACTCTTTTTGATAATCTGAACAACCGTCTCTAGCTTGTCATAAGGCAAGTCCTGAAGCTCTTCACTGAGTCTCCGCTTCTCATCCATCGTCAGGTCCCTAACATTAACACCTGCCTCCTCTTCCTCTTCCTCTTCCGGGTTCTCCAGCATATTAGTAGTAGTAACAGGCTCACGTTCCACTGGTGTTGTCATAGACTCAGCTCTCTCCAATGTCCTATCTTCAAGCACTGTAGTCCGAAGCTGAGGAGGGGAAGGCGAAGGAGCTGGTAACGCCTCCACAACAGGAGGAGCAGCAACAGGACGAGAGAAGGCGGCAACATCACCAGTCGGTTTAACCTTCCTATTCAGATTATCAAACTGAACCTCAATAGAAACCCACTTCTCTTCAAACATGTTCAGCAAAAACTTAGCCATACCATGCACCTCATGCCCAATAGGATTATACAAGATCGCATTGTTGAAAGTAAGCCTCACATCCTCAGCGAAATCAAGCGGAGAATCATACAAACCACTCCCTAGCCTACCCTTCACCGTCCCCAAATCCATAGGCTCTTTCACAATCGTGTGGTAATCATGCAAGCCAAGGACTTTAGCATCCACGGGCACATTAAACACCCACCCATCCTTGTGCTTCATCAGCTTGGTAAGCAGAGCGCTGCAGCTCTTGAAAATCTGAACATTGCCTTTCTTGTTAACTGTTTTTGTCTTCTTGTTTTGGTGGGGACCATTGGAGGAGGAGAAGCGTGTGATCAAGCTCCTGACTTGGTCTAGCTCGGCCGTTAGTTTCCGTTTCAAGTTTCGGACTTCGAGGTTTGAGATTGAGCTCAGGCTGACCTTGAGCATCGGGTAGTCGTCTTCCTCAGAGTTGGAGGGAGAGGGGAGTGGGATCGATCGGTTGGGTCTAGGGATCGACATTGGTTTGGATCGGTTCTGGGTCGGTTTGTTGTGGTGATTTTTCTTCTTCTTCTTCGAAGCTGCTCCTCCTACACCTCCGTGATCGGAAGACATTCCGATTAGGGTTTCTCTTAGGGTTTTTTGGGGTCCGAGGGGACGAGATTGAGGAGGTTTTGACGCCGAATCGAAGGTGGATTGAGATTGAAAGAGAGGAGCTTTAACACACCCAGTTAAATCGCTGTTGATTTTGCAGAAGACGAAAACCCTAGGGGGGGAAGAGTCGCCACACAGCTCGCGAGAATTGCGTAAGCTCACTCGCTTAAAGGCACGCGCTTTATCACCCGAGCGAGATATAAGCGGAAATAAACACATGTCTAAATGATGGGGAAAAAGAAGCTAACTTTTGAGTGAGAAACTGAAATTTTTTATTTTTATTTTTATTACTTCCTCCGTTTCGAATTAGATGTCTGTCGTTTTGAAGTAAAATTTTCGTTTTAAAATAAGTATCGTTTAATGATTTCAGTGCAATATGGTTAGGTGTATTGGTAATGATATTTTCATCAAGTAAATATATAAAATTAAACGCTTTATTAATATGTGTGTCGAAGTCTAAAACGACAAATAAAGCGAAACAGAAGAATACCTTTTATAATTGGGAGAAGGAAGGGGAAACTATAATTTTATTAATAATTAAAGTGTGGAAACTGTTGTTGTCAAAAAAAGTGGGGTAATTGTTATAAAGTCTCTCTATGAAACTTATATATATATGTGGCAGTAGTAAAACTTCATCACAAAAGTGGTTAAATCTCTTCAGATTTTTGTCAACAATTGTAAATATTATAACACCAATTAAATCACTTCTAAAATTTCTTCACCAATGTTAAGATACCAATTAATTTTAATATAATTATTTCTTTTTGTTTAAAATGAGATATTTAATTTTGAGAGTCCTTCCAACGGGGTTGCTCTAAATAGATTATAGGAAATAAAATATATGGGACACAATTCATATAAGTTTCATTCCCAGTGATTTTTAGAACACAAACATCACTGTACACTCAAAAAGACACAAAACCCAAGTTATTTATTTTCAGTTAAACAAAAAGAGTTATTTATTTTCCATGATCACAACAGTAGGAAAAGAAACCTCTACTTTGATGAGTTGTTATATATACTACAGAAAACAACTAAAACCCGAGTATTATTATTTGGACCTACAAGCTCTTGTTAATAGAGAAAACACTGTAGTCATGGTGATCATGAACATTAAGCTGTTTCAGTAGGACTCCACTGCACTTCCAAGATACACCAGCCATTCTTGATCACAAGATTCTTGATTCCCCAACAAACCTCAATGCAACTTGCAAATGACTAAACCAAAAGGACCCAAAGGAAGTCTCTTGGTTACCTCTGGTTCATAGTCACAATGTTTCTTCTTCCATTGTTTTGTTATTCTCATTTTCTCCCTCAGCCAAATTACCTAATGAATCAAACATCAACATCAATATGTTTCAGCATTCTGTACCAAGATATGTAAGGATTTATTACAATCTAAGTATTGTATATACATTGTATGGCCGAAGATCGCCTATGATAACTCAAGAAACACATTGATAAATCTTTATCGGTCTGCTGAGATGGAAGGTGATAAATCCATATTAGTAACAAAAATTCAGGACTTTATCATCATTGAGGCCCAAAATAACTTGAAGTCAATACTTACCAAGCAACAGCCACCCAACTTGCTGGAGACAAATCAACACTCCTTAAGAGTCATAAGTCCGAGATACATTTCAGCCAATTCATTAATCTAAAACAAACCAAAATAAGAGAAATTTTTTTAATTTGTTAAGTTCTTTAGTCACTATAACAAACAAAGGCCACTAGAAATGAAGACCTTGGTGGTAAAAGGAACTCGCAAGTGTGGTTTAGCTGACTCAAAGTACTGAAATTCAATGTAACCGAGCTTATCTCCCATAGACGAAGAAATGCCATCGAGTTCATAAACCGATTCATCTGAAACAGAGTCCCATACTTTGCTTGAACCACTGCTCGTTAACCTTGACAACTTCTCGGTCTTTCTATCATCACTCCAACATTCACTCTCAAAATCAACCACATCACTCTGGTTAAACCATAGGTTATTCACTCTTCAAATTTTGTAACACAAAAAAAACTTTTGTCGCTTCCTGCTATTTACCTAGAAAGGCCTGGAAATTTGCTAGTAAAGATTTGAGGGCGAAAGATATGGAACATAGTATTGCATAACGGACACCATTGTTCAAACGACTTTTGATCCTATTCCACATGCGCTTAGCTCGTCAAAACAGTCCTGAATATCACTAGACTTGAAATATTCAGTTTCATATTTGCTCTCTTGTATCCATAAACTATTCAAATCACTCTCGCAGCCCTGCCAATTAACAACAGAAGGTCAAACTTATAGTAGTATCTTATCAACAATACATTAATAACCATATGTATTTCGACTTTTGTATTATTTAACGTCACATGCTATTTAACTGGTGAAAGAGACAATTAAAGATGAACAAAAACACATTATGAGGATATGCCTACTTATCTTGAATAATCAAACCAATCAGTATAAGATTTTCCAAAAACAGTATCCCTTCCAATACACCGTTTGTTGTCGCGTGTTTCCACGTGATGAAAGAAATCTTCACAAAATGGCATGAACTATTATTATTGTTTTATATATAAAAAATGAGAATACACTTCAAAGGGATTCTTTAAGGTTAAAAGTGAAAATGGAAAAAAAAACTTGTACCTGTGATAGAGAGAATGATTCCTCCAAGAAGCCTCTCCAGATTTGATCCCACTTTCGTCGACGATGATAACCACCACATTATATCTCTCTCGGCCTATCTGTTTTTGATTATTATATTGTTTTAAACTTTTTCAAAATCTATAAAATTAAGAAAATTTGTTAAATCTCTCAACAACCATAGATTTCTTGCTCTAAAAAGTTTGAAAGAGCTAGATACAAGTATGACGCAGAAATAACAAAATAAAACTAGTTATATCAACAACTTCTTTATCAAAGAACCAAACAAAAAGCTAAAGAAAGTCACATATGAGTTTACTAAATTTTCGATGAAATCTATTGATAAATTTGGTATAAAAAAAGAGAAGAAAAAAATTATAGCAGAGTGAAGGTTTTGGAGTATGGTTTGCTTCTATTTAATGGAAAGTGAAAGATTAAGAAAACAAATCTGACGAAAAGCTTCTCTCTCAGTCTCTCCCTTCACTCTTATCTATTTTAAATTGTTTGCCATTTACCACTTTTTTATGTACAAGGTTTGCCATTTTCCATTTACCGACATTTTTTTCGTCGTTGATTTATCTATTTTCTCTATTTCTTTCTCACCATATTCTTTTGTCCTTTTTAAATAAAAATATTTCTTTTGGTTTGTTATAAAATTATCTTGAGAATACTGTTTTGGCTGAAATAGAATATAGAAGTTACAATTTTTTACTTAATAATATTATTTTAAAATTTTAGAAAAGTTACAAAGTTTTACTTAATAATAATATTTTAAAATTTTACAAAATTAATATAATATGGATCCATATTATACACAAGACTTCTTTTCCTTTTCGTTCCTTCAAGATTGAGCCATCGTCATGGAGAACCGCGACCTTGCAGAGAAAGCCAAGAAAGCCAGATCCCTCAAGAAGAGGATGAGGAAGGCTGAAGCAGTGGCTCGCAATTTGGCTGCTCACCAAGGAGGGATAGAGACGAAGTCAACTATATGCCACTTACCAACATCGCTTTGTTGTTGATTTATCTCCAACATCGTTTTGTTTTGTTGTTGATTTATCTTTTTTTTTTCTTTTTCATTCTCATTATATTATCTTTTACTTTCTAAAATATTATCGTTTGTTTTGTTATAAAATTATCTTGAGAAAACTGTTTTTGCTGAAATAGAATGTCGAAGTTACAATGTTATACTTCTTAATAATATTTTTAAATTTTCTAAAATTAACTTAATCTACTATAGCACTTCACATACTATAAATGGAAGCGTATTAGTGTTGTGTGTCTCAAATAAATTAGCTTAAGTATTCCTGAATGTCCAGTTTATTAATGATATAAGAACTTTAAATGAAGATAATAAACATTTAGTAGCCAATATATGAACATGATATGCCAACATTGATGAACGATAAACCCTTTATAAAAAACATTGGTGAACAAGCTCTTTTTTTTTTTTTGAATTATATACAGTTTTCCCAAAGACTTCCTAGACCCAAGAGACTAATCTGTGTCGCCGGCGATGCCCAAATGTAAATTCCCGGTGAACAAGCTCTTTGACAACATAATAAAAAGACATTCAGATTAATATATTACTTCAGTGAGTTATGTGAGTTGTGAGCTTAAAGTCATTACACAATTCGAATATCATTTATAATATAACTACAAATTCTAGTTGACAAGAAAAAAAAACTTCAAATTCTAAAATAATTCATTGTATAACCAAAATCACATCCTATTTCCTCTTTTTCTTCCTATCTCTTTCTACTCTCTTTCTAAAAAGCTAATTTTACTTCTTTTTTTTGTTATATCACAAATAAGCCTTATTTTTACCTCGTTATTTTATTGAATTGATCATTAATGGCACTTGGACGTACATAGAATGTCATCAAGGGTGCTTATTAACAAAACAAATACCAACAAATCAACAATTGACTCGTACTCTTTTCTAATATTTCGGCACTTTTCTGTCAAACAAAATTTCTGCATTTAATTTCTATACATGTTTTGTTTCCACTTGATGTCTTGTATTCCTACCTCACACCTAAATCTTTAGTAGGACGATGAAAGACGCAGTAAATACTCCATGATCATAAGGGTAGTCGCTGTCAATTAAACCAACAGCCTTTGCAAGATGATTCAAGATTAATCTTTCCATTACCATTAAACATAAGATATACAACCCTATTTACTCATCTAAACAATCATCTTTCCAAAATACAAAATCATAAAATTTCGCCCGGTCTATTGATAGTACTTAATGCAACCATATATCGACTACCCGACTACATTAAATGCTGCAACAGTTGGAAAATTCACCACATCTTTCTCTATCTTCATTTTTTTTCATTCAATTCTTCTCCCAACCATCTCTTTGCTATCTTCATAACTATCTCGTTTCTTGTTGTTCGAATCAAGAAAGTTTTGTTAAAAACAAATAAATAAAAGGAAAGAACTACTGTTTGGTCTGTTTCAGTCTTTGGAGTTCATGAGATTAGAAACGAGTCCAAGTTTGTTGTTTTTTCTTTTTTTGAAACTTGTCCAAGTTTGTTGTTCATGCAACTTTCTCACGACCCTGTTACACTAAGCTCTCTTCTCCTCCTGAACCTCTCCTATTTAATCTGATAACTACAATTTCTTTTATTCAAAGTACACACCTTTTCCATTTTCTAGACAAAACCCTTTGTTCAGTTTTTTCGGACTCTTATTTTATTTTATTTTGTTTCTCCAAAGCAAATATCACTCTGTTTTGGTTACTAGATGGAGATAGAAGCAAGCAGACAACAAACCACCGTACCGGGTCCGGTCACCGGTGGGAATTTTCCCATCGGTGGGTTAAGTCCTTTGAGTGAAGCTATATGGAGAGAAAAAGCTCCAACTGAGTTCGTTGGAGATGTGTCGGCGAGGCTTACGTGGCAAGATCTGACGGTGATGGTGACTATGGGAAATGGTGAGACTCAAAACGTTCTCGAAGGTCTCACCGGTTACGCCGAACCGGGTTCTTTCACCGCTCTGATGGGCCCTTCCGGCTCCGGAAAATCCACTATGCTCGACGCTCTTTCTAGCCGCCTCGCCGCAAATGCCTTCCTCTCCGGCACCGTTCTCCTTAACGGCCACAAAACCAAACTCTCCTTTGGAACTGCTGTTAGTAACTTTCTACTTAATACACATCCTTTTAACTTCATAGAAAAAGTAGAACTTTATAAAAATAAGTACCTATTATTCAATTTTATATACATAAAAAGGTTACAAGTTACAACTTTATAACTTGTCTTGGATCTTACCTACTTATATAGTGTGTGTTTTTTCCTCTGAATCTGCTCATTATTTACAGGCTTATGTGACGCAAGACGATAACTTGATTGGTACGTTAACTGTGAGAGAGACTATATGGTATTCAGCAAGAGTTCGTCTTCCTGACAAGATGTTGAGGTCGGAGAAGCGTGCCCTAGTGGAGAGAACAATCATAGAGATGGGTCTTCAGGACTGTGCAGATACTGTTATAGGAAACTGGCATTTGCGTGGGATTAGTGGTGGAGAGAAGAGAAGAGTCAGTATTGCTCTTGAGATTCTCATGAGACCTCGTTTACTCTTTCTTGATGAACCAACGAGTGGTCTTGACAGGTAAAAAGTTTTCTTACAAATTCTGTTTAGGGTTATACAAAACTAGATAAACCCTAATTGCCTGTCTTTTTCTCTGTGCAGTGCTTCTGCTTTCTTTGTGACTCAGACTTTGCGTGCGCTATCACGAGATGGAAGGACTGTGATTGCTTCCATCCATCAACCGAGTAGTGAGGTTTTCGAGTTGTTTGATCGGTTGTATCTTCTCTCTGGTGGCAAAACTGTTTACTTTGGTCAAGCTTCAGAGGCGTATGAGGCAAGTAACCTAAACCATCAATCTCTGAAGAAAATCTCATAAACTAAACCATGTTTTTTTTGCTTATGAATGCAGTTCTTTGCACAAGCTGGTTTTCCATGTCCTGCTTTAAGAAACCCTTCTGATCATTTCCTGAGATGTGTTAACTCAGACTTTGACAAAGTTAGAGCCACGTTGAAAGGCTCTATGAAGCTAAGGGTACTGAAAACTCTTTTACCTTTCAACTGCTTTCAAATCTTACTTGCTGATGAAGCTGTTATTCTACTTCTCAGTTTGAAGCAAGCGATGATCCATTAGAGAAGATCACCACAACGGAAGCTATTAGAGCCTTGGTGGACTATTACCACACTTCTGACTACTATTACACCACAAAGGCTAAGGTTGAAGAGATATCACAATATGTAAGTACTCTTTGTTCTTTTCTCGAGGTTTTTGATTGATGTTGGGATGAGATCTCTTTTGACTTGTTTCAACGCTACAGAAAGGGACTATTCTCGACTCTGGAGGCAGCCAAGCTAGTTTCCTTCTGCAGACATACACATTAACCAAACGCTCCTTCATCAACATGTCAAGGGACTTTGGATATTACTGGCTCAGACTTCTTATTTACATCTTGGTCACATTCTGCATTGGAACCATCTACTGGAAAGTTGGGACTAGCTACAGCGCCATTCTGGTAATTAATTTGCTAATATCATATTATCGAGGAGCAACTTCAACTTTGAGCTGATGTATTTATCTAACCTCTGACCATATCAGGCACGAGGCTCATGTGCGTCTTTTGTCTTTGGCTTTGTAACGTTCATGTCTATTGGTGGGTTTCCTTCGTTTGTTGAAGACATGAAGGTTAGTTATTCCCTCATGCAGTTTAATTAATGAACCAAACTGTTTTGTTAAACTGAAAGTGATTGCAGGTCTTCCAAAGAGAGAGACTAAACGGTCACTATGGAGTAGCTGCGTTTGTGATAGCCAATACATTAGCTGCAACACCTTTTCTGATCATCATTACTTTCATCTCCGGGACAATATGTTACTTCATGGTGGGTCTGCATCCTGGATTCACTCACTACCTTTTCTTTGTTCTCTGCCTCTATGCAAGTGTCACCGTTGTGGAGAGCTTGATGATGGCGATAGCTAGTATTGTTCCAAACTTCCTCATGGGTATCATCATCGGAGCTGGAATCCAGGTACCTCCTCGTATCAGAAACCTTTATAAAAAGTAGTAGAGAAGCTCTTCTTGAATCGGCTTCATTGTACTTTTGTTTCAGGGGATCTTCATGCTGGTTTCTGGATTCTTCAGGCTACCAAATGACATCCCAAAACTTTTCTGGCGTTACCCAATGTCATACATCAGCTTCCATTTCTGGGCGTTACAAGTAATGACATTGAAACGTTACATATCAACTCATCATCATATGATTATAACGGTTTGTTTTGTCTGTTCTTTAGGGTCAATACCAGAATGATCTGAGAGGCTTGATGTTTGACAGCCAAGGGAGCGCTTTCAAGATTCCAGGTGAATACGTTCTGGAGAACGTCTTCCAGATCAACTTGCACCGATCAAAATGGATCAATCTCAGTGTGATTCTAAGCATGATTATCATCTACCGTATCATTTTCTTCATAATGATTAAGACCAATGAAGATGTAACTCCTTGGGTTAGAGGTTATGTAGCAAGAAGAAGGATGAAACAGAAGAATGGTACTCAGAACACCACCGTTGCACCAGATGGTCTTACCCAGTCTCCTTCTCTTAGAAACTATATTGCTACACGAACCACTGGTGGAGCTCGCAGATGGTAGAGTTATGAGTTTGTCAAAGTGTTTGACTACACACGTCAAGAAAGTTTCACTTGGGGTGCAATACCAAATCACAATGTAACCTGAGAGGAGAGAAATTTGAGTGTGTTTTAGCTATAGAAATTTGTCTAAATTAATCACGTATGTACATCTATTTTTGTACTACGTTAGTAACGGAACCATTTTGTTGCATCACAGTTTGAATTGTGCCGCAACTACATCAGCTTTATTTTATTTGGGGTAAAATGTTCTCACTGCTTTTTAGATAGGTTTCTTACACCATCAGTTTTACTTGTATGGAGGGCTGGGCCTGAAGATATTAAGTTGAAAAAAAGTTTATGCACTCACTCATGTGCCCGTGAAAGTTCATTCGAAATGGTGATAACACGTCCATGTCGCATTTTCTCCAAGAATGAAGCTTGACTTTTAATAACATGGGTAAAAAATAGCAACGTCATTAGCGTTTTTTTTTGTTTGTTTGTCAAGTCGGATGTAATTAGCTAAAAATGCATATTATATTGAATTGTTATGATTTAAATTTGTTAGTATTTTCTTAAGTTAAAACTATATTAATTTGTATGTGTGTGATGCTTGTATGTTCTTGATGTTTGGTGGCTAATATATTTAATTTAACCAGAGATGAATAAAAATTGGAAAGAAAACATTTGAGAAAATCTAATCTTCTATCTTTGTAGCACATAGACGCAGTGGACAGCCGTGAGATGGAAGAAAGAGCCCAGATGGCGAGGTCACTGAAGCGAAGAATTAGAGAAGGTGAAGAAGTCGCTCAGAACCTGGCGGGTCATCAACCTGACGGGTCATCAATGTGAATTTTTTTGTGTTCCATTTGATTGGTGGTCACGTTGTTCTTTTTATTTTTGTTTTGTGATGATTGAGTGTTTGGTTGGGAATGTAGATATAATTACTTAAGATGTGAGTGACATTTTTGTGTTGTTCTCTTAATGATGAGAGAAGCAGAATCAATGGCTCATAACTTCAGTAATCACCAAGGAGAATCTTAGCATAGTACAAGATGAAATCAACGGAGTTGAAGTTTAAAATATAAGATTAGTACATATCCGGACTTATGTGATGCCTAAAACGCACAAAAAATGATATCTTTTTTTAATTATAATTTAAAAAAACATTGTTTTAAGTTATATGTAAATTACTAATGTGATATATTTTAAATAAATTACAAAGATAAAAAACCATATTATTCTAACTGTCTTTAGTTATTAACTTCCAATATATAAAATTTTCAAGCCAGCTTAGTTCAAATAATATTGACAATCCATTTGGTTGATTACTAATCTTATATTTTTGTAGCATTTTCTAAAAGAACATAAATGGTATATGATACAAATATGTTAACATCAAAATCATGATCGCTTAGTAAAATGTGTCACAGCTAATTTATGATAATTTGTTTGTTTAGATTTCATAAATTTCCAAAACAAATTAAGAAAATTTACAGAAAAAAATGAATAAAACATAGGATATTGAAAGTCACATTAATTTCGATGAAAATCGAATGAAAATGAAACGTGTTAGAAGCTTAATTAAAAGGTTTATTAACTTTATTTGATATATTATTTAAGATAACATTTATGAAAGAGACCAAACTGGCAAATGTGTTAGAAAATATATGTAAAATTATTTATATCTTTGAACAGGGAAATTTTTTAATTACTATTATTCTACAATAAAAAAGTTGAATAAGGGAATAAGAAATAACCAATGTGTCCTTAATTAAAAGTTTTATTTCATATATTATTTAATATAATATTTATGAAAGAGAGATCAAACTGACAAATTTGTTAGAAATGTAAGTAAAATCATTTATATCTTCGAAGAGGAAAAAAATTTAATTACTATTATTCTACAATAAAAAATGGAATAAGGGAAGAAGAATCAAACACAATACATGTTGAATTAGTGGACATATGCATAAACCACTAAGCCTAAGTGAACTATGTTGTTTAATTTTGGCGCCCCATAAGTATATAAGAATTTTGCCACTACTTTTGCCAATTTTTATAGTTAATAATCAATTAGGAAATGTATTAATAAAAGACAAAGAATCCTAATCGATAGGTTAATTAATATCTTCAAAGACATGCCATTGTAAATAAATTGGAAAATTAAGGGTTATTTTATTTTTGTACTTCTATTCAAATAATATAGATATATTTTCCAAAGAAAAAAAAACACAATGATGAAAAATATTGTATGGACTCAAATTGAGTTATTGAAGTATATAAAGCATTTTTTGAATAGTAGTATTTACTTTTATTATTGAAAAGAACCATCTTGTTTTTTTTTTAAAAAAAAGCTTAAGGTTTGTACTGCTACAAGCTTTGTCTGTACATGTCGAAATGAAAATTTGATATCTGACAAGTTTACTCTTAGGTTTGGTCTTATATTGTTTGTAGGATATACCAGAAAACCTGGTTTACTCTTGGGTTTGGTCTGGTTTTGTGCGTGTTCTAAAACATGGAACTCTTGAATGCTACACAACTTAAGATTTTGTCGGTGAAGAAAAAAAATTGTATTACGTCAGGGATGATCAAAAGAGACGTAATGGGACTCGTGAAGCTTTGTTTGACCGTAGTGTAAACGAAGTAACACTTCTTTCTCACGTCAACGAAATTATGTAATGCTCGTCCACTAACTAATAGTCTAATACAGCGTATTTAGATCAGATCAGATAAGAGTTTGACTTTGTAATGATACACACACTTACGGCTTATAAATAGAAACTCTGTTCTCATAGCTTTTCAATTCAATACTCAAAGGTTTCCATTAAAAGAAATGCTTCCTAAAATGTCATCACTTCTCAACATCCTCCTTCTCTTAGCGGTCTTCACCAGCCACCGTGGAGCCACCACCGAAGCCGCGGTTGAACCAGTAACCGACATCTACGGTCAACGTCTCACATCAGGCACCAAGTATTACATCTTGCCTGTAGTTCGCGGTCGCGGCGGCGGACTAACCATGTCCAAAGCCGAAAACAAAACCTGTCCTAAAAGTGTTATCCAAGAACAGTTTGAAGTCTCTAACGGAATGCCGTTGACATTCTCACCATCAGAAAAATCAAGAATCATCCGCGTCTCAACCGATCTGAACTTCAAATTCTCAGCTAATTCGATCTGGAACTTAGACAACGTCGACGAGAAGACGAATCAATTGTTCATTGGAACTTGTGGGGTTGAAGGGAATCCAGGCAGGACAACTGTTGGTAACTGGTTCAAGATTGACAAGTACGATGATCACTACAAGATCGTGTTTTGTCCTTCTGTATGCGATGTCTGCAGAGTCATGTGTAGAGACGTTGGTGTGTTTGTGCAAGATGGGACGAGAAGACTTGCTCTGAGTGATGTTCCACTAAAAGTTATGTTCAGAAGAGTATAAATTACATATAAATTCCACAATATGAACAATGTTTTTACACAACCTTCAATAATAAATAAAACAATGATTTCTTCAATGCATATTTGATTTGAATGTCGGATGAAAAGTAAAATGAGCTCTGCATCAAATCCAATCCAAAACATAGTGAAGAAACAGATCAAATAGATAAAAAACCTTAAATCATTATCTGGGAAACAAGAATCCGGTCGGAAGCACTACAAAAAGAGGATAGAGCGAACAAGCAAATTATAAAGATATGTAATACTTCAAGCACGGTTTTGGTTGTTGCTGTTGTTTGTTTCTCGCTCTTCTGTCTTAAGAAGAAGCAGCAGCAGGTACTTTCTCTTCAGCAGCAGCTTCGAAAGTCTCACCAGCTACAAGATCCGGGACATCATCGTCCTCATCATCCTCTTGAATGGTTGCTGGGACATTACCTCCACCAGGAGATTGCTTCTTGAACTGCTCTGCTAGCTTCTTCAGGTTCTCCATGTTGTCAGGTCCTGTGAAACAGATCAGAGCAAAACATATTTTTTACGTATTTCATTTGGGGATTGGGGAAGAACATGTACAATCAAATGTAACATACCAAGATGGCTGAGAATCTGAGGCAGGATATCTTCCAATTCTACACAAAAGTAACAAATTTAATAATTAATCTGAGAAGATACAATAAAGTTTTGGCGAAATAGAGATGATGAATAAGAAGCATACTTTTGGTCTGAGGAGAACCGCTAACAACCCATGTGTTTGCACCAACTGAAGCTTGAACTGTAGTATAAGTAGAGACAAACAATGATCAATAACATGTAAGAACAAAAAAAAAATATGGTAAAAATCAAGAATATTTATTTACCCTTGGGGTTGGTGAACTGAATAACAACATCATCCTTGAAGATGTTAACTTCTT